>CANNZV010005538.1:0-15474 GCA_947561585.1 Caprella mutica
AAAATGGGTTTATTTTACAAGAAGAATTAGACCAATTAGAGATTGCGTTTAACAGAATTGAGTTAAATAAAAAGAATGCAGAAAGTCAATTGAATATTGCCACTAACTTATTGAAACTTCAATTAGGTGTGCCTTTAGACACTGAAATTACCTTAACTGAAGAATTTGATAATGTATTGGCTGAAATTGAAGCTAATAATCCAGCTTTAGCCGACTTTTCAGTTGAAAACAATATCAACTACATTATGGTTGATCAACAAAGAATTTTAAATGAATATAATTTAAAAAACGAAAAAGCTAAGTATTTGCCTTCGGCTTATGCTTTCTTTAATCATACTCAAAATGCCTATAGAAGTGAATTCGATTTTTTTGAAGATAAAGCATGGTTTCCAACTACAATTTGGGGATTAGGTGTATCAGTTCCAATTACATCTGGTGGACAAAAAATAATGAAAGTTCAACAAGCTGAAATTAAAATTGAGCAAGATGTTAATAATTTAGAACAACTTGAAAAATCATTAAAATTTCAAGAATTACAATTGAAAGCCATGTTTATGAATGCTTATGATGCTATGCATTTAGAAGAGCAAAATTTAGATTTAGCTCATAAAATCTATAACCAGTCAATTGAAAGAAAGAATGAAGGTGCTATTTCAGCGCTTCAAGTAACTCAAGTCCAAAGCCAATTACTACAAGCCGAAGCTAGTTATATTGGTGCCATCATGCAAATGTTGAGTGTTAAAATTGAATTAGACAAATTATACAACAAATAAAGAATAACTAAAATTTAATAAATAAAAAATGAAAAGAATAATCGCCGTTTTCGGAATCACTTTATTGATCGCTTCATGTGGTCAAAAAGCTGAGACACCTTTAGAGAGTTTAGTCTCTAAAAGAGATTCTATCAAATTAGAATTAGCCGATTTAAATAAACAAATTTCAGAACTTGATACAGCTAAAAAAGAAATCGTTTTATTAGTAACTTCTTCGTTAGTTGAACAAAAAGATTTTAGTCATAAAATTGAAATCCAAGGACAAGTTGAAACCGACCAAAACATCATGTTAAATGCTGAAGCCAGTGGTGTCATTAAGTCGGTTAGAGTAAAAGAGGGGCAACGAGTAAGTAAAGGTCAAACTTTAGTCATCATTGATTCTGAATTGATTTCTACGTCTATTGCAGAATTAAAAAATTCTTTAGATCTAGCTAATTTTATGTACGATAAACAAAAGTCTTTAAACGAAAAAGGCTTGGGGACTGAGATTGAATTAGAGCAAGCGAAAAATCAAAAAGTAGCCCTAGAAAGTAAATTGATTTCTTTAAATGCTCAAAAAGGAAAAACGGTTGTAAAAGCACCTTTTTCTGGTGTGGTTGACCAAATATTCACTCATAATGGAGAAATGGCTTCGCCTGCACCCTTAATTCGATTAGTGAATAATTCAAACATGAAAGTTTCAGCATCAGTTTCTGAAAATCTTTTAGGAAATGTTCAAATTGGTACACCAGTGGAATTAAAATTCCCTTCAATGAATAATTTAATCATTCCATCTGCTGTTTCTTATATCGGAAATTACATTGATGAAGTGAATAGAACCTTTAGAATCCAAATTAAAATTGACACTAAGAATGGAAGAAAATTATTACCTAATCAATTGACGAAAGTAAATATTACTGACTTAGAAATTGATTCTGCATTGGTTGTTGACAAGAATACAATTCTTCAAGATACGGAAAACAAAACATTTGTATATGTATTATCAAAGGCTGAAAATGATTTATATGCGGTAGAGAAAGTGTATGTAACTATACTAGCTTCTTATAAAGGGTATTCAGCAATTGAACCAAATGAAAAAGGAAAAATTGTGAATAATTCTAGAATTGTTTTAGGTGGAGGAAAAGGAATTACTGCTTCTGATAAAGTAAAACTTAAAAACTAGTTAAAATGAGCGAAAACAAACATAATAAGGAGTTTGGTATAACTACTTGGGCGGTAAATAATCGTAAAACGGTTTATTTATTGACATTCATTATCATTTTAGGTGGAATGTTTGCTTATACAGGTATGCCAAAGGAGAATTTTCCAGAACTTCAATACCTGAAATTTATGTCGGGGTAGCTTATCCAGGAAATTCACCTGAAATTATCGCTGATAAAATAGCCGACCCAATTGAAAAGGAAATTAACTCGATTGATGATGTGGATGAAATTACATCAACTTCAATTAATGGTTATGTCACCATTTCTACTAAGTTTAACTTTAACGTCACGGCAAAAGATGCTTTGCAAGATGTTAAAGATGCGGTTGATAAAGCAAGGGCAAAAAAGGAATTCCCAAATGATTTACCTGTCGAACCAAATATTTTTGAGTTAGATATGTCTTCATTGGCTATCTTAAATATTAACTTATCTGGTGATTATTCAAGTGAACAATTAAAATACTATGCTGAAATAATTGAAGAGAAAATAGAAGATCTATCTGAAATATCTGAGGTTGATATCCGTGGGGTTCAAGAGAAAGAAATGAAAATTGAATTGGACCGTTATAAAGCCGAAGCAGTAGATGTATCGTTTGGAACAATTGAGAATGCAATTTCAGCAGAAAATATAACCATGTCAGGTGGTGAAATGTTGGATGGAAATACAAAAAGAACCATTCAAATAGAAGGGGAGTTTAAAACCGCTCAGGAGATAGAAAGTATCATTATTAAACAAGATGATTACAAGCCTATTTATTTAAAAGATGTGGCTAAAGTATTTTTCGCAGATGCCGATACTTCTTCTTATGCCAGAGAGTATGGAAGAACAGTTGTTATGTTAGATGTTCAAAAAAGAGGTGGTGAGAATTTATTAGATGCTTCTGATAAAATTAATATCATTCTATCGGAATTAAAAACGGATAAAATTGTCCCATATGATATTAAAATATCTGTTACTAACGATCAGTCTGACAAGACAAGAGAAATGGTTTCTAACCTAGAAAACTCTATTTATTTTGGTATTCTTTTAGTCGTTGGGGTTTTATTATTTTTCTTAGGAATTAGAAATGCCTTATTTGTAGGGGTAGCTATTCCGCTTTCAATGTTAATGTCTTTCTTAATTTTGAGCGGACTTGGAATTACATTGAATGTAATGGTATTATTTGCCTTAGTATTGGCATTAGGAATGTTGGTAGATAATGGAATTGTGGTTGTTGAAAATATCTACCGTTTAATGGATGAGGGATTAGATTCTTTTGAAGCCGCTAGAAAAGGGGTAGGTGAAGTGGCGTGGCCAATTATTGCTTCTACAGCAACTACTTTAGCCGCATTTATTCCATTGGCATTATGGCCTGGTATGATGGGTGAATTCATGAAGTATTTACCAATTACATTAATCATTGTTTTAGGTTCTTCTTTGTTCGTTGCCTTAGTTATTAATCCTGTATTTACTGCCGTTTGGATGAAACTTGAAAACGGTAATACGAGTCATAAAAAAGTGACGATTATTGGTGGCGTTTTCATCATCTTAGGAATCTTGTTTTTAGCAGGAAGCATTCTTTGGGGAAATATTTTTATTATCATTGGTTTAACAATTGTATTTAATCACTTTGTCTTAACACCTTCAACAGTTTGGTTTCAAGAGAAGTTTTTACCAATTCTTGAAAATCTATATGAAAGATTATTAGCTTTCTCTTTGAAAAAAGGCATGGCTATTTGGGTGTTCTTTGGGACAATTGGATTATTAATTTTCTCAGCCATATTATTAGGGATTTTCCCTCCGAAAGTATTATTTTTTCCTGACAGTGAACCTAATTACGCGAACATATTTATTGAATTACCAATTGGTACAGATATTAAAGAAACCAATAAGGTTACTGAAGAAATTGAGACCATTATAATGGAGGAAATTTTAGCTGAAGAAATAGTGGATACGGTTGGGAAACCTTTCAAAGAATATATTATTCAATCTATTATTGCTCAGGTAGGTGAAGGTGCTTCTGATCCTGCTCGTGGTGTTTCAATGGGGAACACCCCTCATAGAGGTCGTGTGTCGGTTAACTTCGCTGAATATAAGAATAGAGGAAAATATAATACTACCGAATTATTGAAAGATATTTCTGATGGTTTAAAAGATCGTTTCCCTGCAGATGTAAAAATTGTAGTCGCGAAAAATGAAAACGGACCACCAACAGGTTCTCCAATCAATATTGAAATTACTGGAGAAAAGAAATATGATGAGTTAATTGCGGAAGCTGAAATCGTAAGATCTTATTTAGAAAGAAAGAACTTTGGAGGTGTTGAGAAATTAACCTTAAATGTAGAGACTGGAAAGCCTGAACTTAAGATTGAAATTGATAGAGATAAAGCAAGACTTTTTAATACTTCAACCGGTCAAATTGCTTCTGCTATTCGAACGTCATTATTTGGTAAAGACATATCTACCTTTAAAAAAGGAGATGAAACTTACGATATCAACTTAAGGTTTGGTGAAGAAGATAGAAATAGCATTGATGCCTTATTGGATCAGAAAATGATCTTTAGAAATAACAAAGGTCAAATGTTAAGAATTCCAATTCGTTCTTTAGTAAAGACACCAAGACCAACGAATACGTATAGCCAAGTTATTCATAAAGATTTAGTGCCGTTGGTAACTATTTCTTCAAATGTAAATGAAGGGTATAATGATAATGAGGTTGTAGCTGAATTAAAAGAGGTGTTAGAAGCTTACGAATTAGAAGGTAAATTCCCAGAAGGTGTCGATTATAAATTCACTGGACAGCAAGAAGAACAAGCAAAAGAAATGGCCTTTTTATCAAAAGCCTTAATGATTGCTGTATTCTTAATCTTAGTCGTGATTGTTGGTCAATTCAATTCATTCTCTACGCCTGTAATCATATTATTTGCCGTAGTGTTTAGTTTCATTGGTGTATTCTTAGGAGAAGTTATTTTCCAATTAGAATTCGTTATTATGATGACTATGATTGGGATTATATCTTTAGCTGGGGTGGTTGTAAATAATGCCATTGTATTGATTGATTATACTAATTTAATTAGAGGTGGAAGAAGAAAAGAACTTGGCCTTGGTGAATTTGATGTTTTACCAATTGGTGAGATTCGTGATGCTTTAGTTATTTCTGGTAAAACTCGTTTAAGACCCGTATTATTAACAGCTATTACAACCGTGCTTGGTTTATTGCCATTAGCAACTGGTTTTAATATTGATTTTGCCGGTCTGTTGACGAATTATGATCCAGATATTTATTTTGGCGGTGATAATACCATCTTCTTTGGTCCAATGTCAACAACCATAATTTTTGGATTGACATTCGCAACTTTCTTAACTTTAGTTGTTATTCCAGTTATGTATTTATTATTCTTCCAATTAAAATCGTGGTTATACCGAATTTTTGGAGCGAAAATGAGAACAAATCTATAAATCAAAAAGCCATCTGAAAAGATGGCTTTTTTTTATTTAATTTCTTTTAATAATTGCATGGCTTCTTCTTTGTAAAAGCCATTATAAGAAATGATGTCCATTAATTCAGACTTGGCAATTGATGGTTTGTTAGTCTTTAAAAGGACTTTTACTTTATACCACTTGGCTTCTTCGTAAAAAGGACAATTTTCTATTTGAATAATAGTGTTGAATTGATCCATAGCCTGATTAAAGTCTTGCAAATTATAATAACATAACCCTCCATAAAAAAGACTATTGATATCGTTCGTGTATTGCTCTGATATGATGTTTAATCGCTTCAACGATAGTTTGTATTGTTCTTTAGAAAAATAGTACATGGCTTCTTTTAAATAAGAAACGTAACTAACTTCTTTCACAGTTTCAACTAATTCCGACTCCTTTCTTGCTTCTTCCGACTCAAAATTGGCGTCTAAGCCTGAAGCTAATTCATAAGTTGTTTTTTTTATGACCTTACCTCTGTTTTCGAATCGTGTATAATCTACAACTGCTAAATCGTAAAAGTAGACAAAAGGGTAAATGGCTTTTTTATCCGATTCTTTTTGAATAATTTCAAGTTCTAAATTATCTTCAAAATCAATATCGTTTGGATCAATTAATATATAATGCGCTGAATCTTCAGACTCTATAGTTTGATAAGTTTCGTTATGTGAAAAATCTGCAACGATTTTTTCAGAGACAATTCGATCGGTTTTCTTAATCAAGGTCAATTCATTTATATTTTCTGGAATGACTTCAATTTGATTTTGACCGTTTGGTTCTGCTTCTTCTTTTTTATTAACCGTTTGATTTGCTATTGACTTGATTTCATTTTCAACCGGAGGATAAATAAAAAGCAAGGCAAATAGGGTCGACACAGATAAAATCCCAAATAAAATGTAACGGTATAAAACCTTTTTAGTGTATCTTAAATTGGCTTGAAAATGAGATAAAGCATCTGGAAATTCTGAATAACCATCCAAAGCATCCTGAAGAAAAGGATTTTCCAAAGCCTCTTTTTCTAAATCATGTTTATCTTGTTCAGACATATTTCCAGAAAAATAATGCTGAATCAAATCGTTGTATTTTGTATTATCTAAAGACATTATTTTGTTCTAAAATTAATTTTAAATTCCGTTTACCATTTTGGATATAACTTTTCACTTTCTTTAATTCAAATCCAGTATTTGAAGCCACTTCATCATAACTCATCTTTTTTAAATAAAAAAGTTCTATGCAGTTTTTCTGATCCGTTTTAAGTTCGGCAATGGCTTTTTCTAATAAGTTTAATTGAAGTTCTTTTAAAAGAATTGTTTCTTTTTCATTTACCGATTCATCAGCCTTTAAAAGAAGCGTGTTCTCAATATCACCTAGCTCTTTATTTTTTTTTCTCAATACCATTAAACACTCATTTTTAATGACCGTGTATAACCAGTTTTTGAGATTCTTTATCTCGCTTTTTAAAAGTATATTTGGCAGTTTTTCGAATGTCGCCATTAAACAATCTTCAGCATCAAATTTATTTTTTAAATATTTTAAACTCACCCCATACATCATCATAGCATACCGATTGTAAATTTCAGATATCGCCGTGCCCTTCTTATTAGTCTGATAAAAATCGATTAAATCTTTATCAGGCATTAGTTTGATATTTCTTCTATTTAAAATATTAAAAAGCATTGGTGCTATCTGGTTTTAGTTGGATGATTTGATGGCGTATATTCCATAAAAAAAATTATTGTTTTTTCGATTTTTCCCAATAAACGTCTAATTCTTCTAAATTCATATCGCCTATATTCTTTGAATCGTCACTTATTTTTGTTTCCATCCATTGGAATCGTTTGATAAATTTTTTATTGGTTTTTTCCAAAGCATCTTCCGGGTTAATTCCCACCCAACGCGCATAGTTGATTAATGAGAACAAAATGTCACCAAATTCTTCTTCCATTTTAACAGTGTCATTCTTCGTTTCTTCTACTTGAAATTCAGCAATTTCTTCTTGTACTTTATCCCAAACTTGCGCTTTATTGTCCCATTCAAATCCAATTCCCTTCACTTTGTCTTGAATACGGGTAGCTTTGACCATGGAAGGCAGACTTTTAGGAACGCCACTTAAAACTGATTTTTTGCCTTCTTTTAATTTTAACTTTTCCCAATTGGCTTTCACTTCAGCTTCATCTTTGACTTTTACATTTCCATAAATATGAGGATGTCTATGTACCAATTTATCGCAAACGCCATTCAAGACATCTGCCACATCAAATTGATTTTGTTCTGAGGCTATTTTTGAATAAAAAACTAAGTGCAACATAATATCACCTAATTCTCCCTTTATTTCATTAAAATCTTCGTCTAATATGGCATCTGTTAATTCATAGCATTCTTCAATGGTTAAATGTCTTAAACTTTGAATGGTCTGTTTTTTATCCCAAGGGCATTGTTCCCTTAATTCATCCATAATGACTAATAACCTTTCAAATGCTTGCAATTTTTCTTTCATGCCTATTAATTTCTTCAAATTTACATTAAAATACTAAATTTGTTAAGTAATTTAAACTAAATGAAATCGAATAACGTCCAAAGATCTTGATGAATAAAATAATTTGTTTCTTTTTTATTTTACTGGTTCATTTGTCTTCTATCGGACAAGGGAAAAAAGTCCCATCTCTCTATTTTCAGACTAAAGGGGGATTACTTTTAGCACATAGAACAAGTATGTCTCATCTCATTCAAAAAAACACTTATGGTTTTGAATTAGGTATTGAAAAAGCACTAAATAATAATCGATTAGACAGCTTGTACAGGTTCCCGAATATTGGGTTAAATTTAGAAGTGAGAAACTTTGGTTATAATGCCGTTTTAGGACATGCAATTTCATTGAATCAATTTAATCAAATGGTCATTTTTCAGAATGATAAAGGACTCAATATCGATTTTAGTTACGGCTTAGGTTTAGGATATATTTCTCAAAAATATAATGAAATAAATAACCCAACGAATAACGCCATTGGTTCGCATTTCAACGCCAAGGTGAATTTTCAATTACTCGTTTCTAAACAAATTAAATCATTGAATTACGGGCTAGGTTTGGAACTGAGTCATTATTCTAACGGGGCAATCACTCATCCAAACCTTGGCTTAAATGCCTTTCAAGTATTATTGTCTGTCTCAAATACGAATAGAAAAATTGCCCCAAAGGTAAAAGCCGAAAAACAGCCGGTTAATTATAAAGGTTTTTTACTTGAATTGGTGGGGTCTACAGTTCAAACTTCCCCAAATCCATATCATTCTAAACGCTATCCAATAGTTGGTATTCGTCCCACTTGGCAAATTCATTTTTCTAAATTTTGGAATTTTGAAACAAGTTTAGATTTCGTTTTTAATACGGCCAATTTACATGTATACCCCGATAGTACTTTTGTGGTAAGTGATATCCCTCAAATAGGACTATATGTTGGTGCAGCTTACCAATTTTATCAATCACAAATTACATTTGGTATAGGGTATTATTTGTTAGATGCTATTAATGTTACTGGTGCAATTTATAATAAAATTGGCTACCGGTATTTTGTTAATAAACAGTGGTTTGGTTTATTCAATGTTAAAGCTAATTTTGGAAAAGCAGAATATTTTGAATTTGGGGTAGGGTATAAATTTTTAAGTGAATGAAAAAGGTAATTTTTATTATGGTTGTTATAGCCTTACTGCATTCATGCAAAAAAGCGGAAGTGCGCTTGTGCTGGAAGTCGGCAGGAGAATCCAGTAGCCTTGAATTCCCTTTAGATTCGGTCAACTTTTTTAGATTATCAGAAAACATCAAATACAAAGTCTTTCAAAATTCAAATAAGAAGATTGTCATTAAAGGTGGAGAAAACTTAATCTCCAATATTGAGTTAAATCAAGATGGTTACGAATTGAGTATTTCAAATTTAAATAAATGTGAATTTTTAAGATCAAATGAAAAAGAAGTTATTGTTGAAATTCATTATCCGCATTATGAAAGAATGTACGCACAATTATCTGATTCATTAATTTTTGAAGATACTGTAAAAGGCGACTTTTTTGGTTTAAGCATGCGTGAAGGTGGTGGCCAATCAATTATAAATGTCGATTTAAACCACATTGAACTAATTGTCTCGGCAGGACCGGGCAGTTTTGTAGTTGGTGGAAATGCGAAATATGCGACCTTAAAAATTCAAAATTTAGGAAGAGGCTACGCCGAAAATTTAAAGACCAAGTACTTATATATCTATCAGAATTCAAGAGCCAATATGCAAGCTAACTTTGAAGGAAGTGAGGTATTGGTTGAAATTGACGGAGCTGGGCTTGTAAAATATAAAGGAAAAGAAGCCAGTTTAGAAATTATTAAAAGAGGAGATGGCGAATGCATTCCTTTTTAAATAATATTAGTATTCGAATTCCTGTTTTTATCGTAAATTTGTAAAAAAAAGTAATGAAACTAGTTTTATTAACAGTAGGGATGTTGGCCTTAGCTTTTGCAGGTATAGCTATTAAAATCTGGGCAAAAAAAGATGGTGAATTTGCTGGTACGTGTGCTAGTAATAATTCAAACTTTAATACCGAAGGCGAATCTTGTAGTTTTTGTGGAGCCCGACCTGATGAAAAATGTCAAAAAGATGATATGGAATTAAGCGCCTAATTTTAAAGGTGTAACTTTTCCATTTCTCATCCGTCCTAAATCCGATACTTTTTATTAAATTTCAATAAAAACAATTTATGGCGGAAGCAATTCTAGAAATAAACGGCTTAACTAAAAAATATGGTGGTTTTACCGCAGTTGATAATTTAAGCCTAAAAATATACAAGGGACAAGTTTTTGGAATACTAGGACCGAATGGTAGTGGTAAAACCACAACCCTAGGAATGGTACTTGGTGTGATTAACGAAAGTGCCGGTTCTTATGCTTGGTTTGGAAAAGCTCCTTTCGAAAATCATAGAAAACGAATTGGTTCCATTCTAGAACATCCTATCTTTTACCCCGACTTGTCGGCTCAACGAAATTTGGAGATTTCAAGTGCCATCAAAGATGTTAGTAAAGAAAGAATTGAAATTGTTTTAAAAAGAGTCGGGCTTTACGAAAGAAAAGATAGCAAGTTTAAAGCGTACTCTTTGGGAATGAAGCAACGTTTAGCTTTGGCTTCGGCCTTGCTTTCAAATCCGGATGTATTGGTTTTAGACGAACCAACAAATGGTCTAGATCCGGAAGGGATTAATGAAATGAGGAATCTGATTCACGGCATTGCTGAAGAAGGGAAAACTATCATCATTTCTAGTCATTTATTAGATGAAATTCAAAAGACATGTACGCATGTGGCCATTTTAAAAAATGGAAAATTGTTAAGTGATGGGCCAATTGGTGAGTTAATGAATACCGAAAATTCATTTATCATTCAGTCATCACATCCATCATTAGAAAACTTAGCCAATCAATTTGAATGGGTGACGTCTATTGTGCCGCATAAAGGTAAATTTAAGATGACTTGTGAGGCATCAAAGTCAGCAGGAGAAATAAATGAATTATTAATGAAAGAAGGAATTGTTCTTTCACATATCGAGTCATTTAAAGTGTCATTAGAAGAAGAATTTTTAAATATTGTAAAAGGATAAAGACTTATGAAAATTATTAATATTGAATATTTAAAATTAAAAGGGAACAGTTCGTTCAAAGTATTTACGCTTTTCTTCCTGGTGTTTTTACCGGTCATTATTTTTACCATTCCAAATTTAATGAAAGATGGTTTATTTGGGGTAGGGACTTATCCATTATTGCCCCGTTCCTTTGAATCAACTTGGTATTTTACTGCTTATGTGGCAAGTTGGTTCAGCTTGTTTTTATTGTCCTTCATTCTTATTTTTCATGTGACCAATGAATACACCTATAAAACAGTCCGCCAAAATATACTAGATGGCTATAGCAGGTACGATTTTTTAAAATCGAAACTATACATGATGTTTTTCATTGCAGTAGTAGCGACATTATATGTGTTTTTAGTGGGATTAGTTGCTGGGTTTTATTTTCAATCCTTTGAAGTGTCAGCTGGTTTAAGTTTAAACCCATTGGATATGATGAATCCTGAAAGTATCGAGAATCCAATGGAATTGATGGACGGAACAGGAGAAATGGAAGATTTAACACTTGATTTTGGTAGTTTCACTGATGGGATAGAATCTGTAATTTCTTATTTTGTCCAAGTCTTGGGGTATTTAACCTTGGCTGTTTTTATCGGTTTTTTATTAAAAAGAGGAGCGACTTCGGTTATCGTATTTTTTTCCTTATTCATTGTAGAATACATAGCAAAAGGATTTATAAGTTATCAAGGGGTTGAATGGTTAGCTGAGAATTTACCATTATCAACTTTCTCGGCTGTTTTACCAAATCCAGGAATACAAGAGATAGTTTTAGGTTTACAAACCGTTGATACTTTAGATACCACTAAAGTAATTGTGAGTTTGATCTATGTTGTTGTTTTTCTGGTTCTTACAAAGGTTGTTTTTTTCAGAAGAGACGTGGCTTAACGTGTTAAAAAAAGTTAAGTAAGATTAGACATATAAGGGTTTGTGTATATTTGACAAACAAGAAAGAAAAGCCTTATCAAAAGCCGTTTAAAAATAGTAATTGTATTAATGACCGTTTCCCTAATTGGGTTATTGTTTTTTCAATTCTCATGGATAAAAAATGTGCACCATACCAGAAGTGAGCAATTTGAGAATTCGGTTAAGGTAGCTGTTGCAACAGTAATGAAAGACTTAGATAAAATTGAAAAAAATGTCTTTTTTACTGGGCTACAAAAATCAAAGTCTAATTCAAGTTCTATGTTTATTTCCAATAATAAACTAGATTTTAGTAGTAAGATTGGAGATGAGAATGTGATTACAATTAATGACACGGTAATAAAGTCTGATAAAGAATCAGATTATATTGTCGTTTCAGGATCGTCAGTGGATAGTGTAACAGGAATTATTTCTGAACACAAAGTTGTGACAAAAAGTTTGAAAGATTTAATTGATGTTAAACCGGTTCAAAAGCCTTTATGGTCGGATGATACGACTTATTCATTCCCGGTGTCTTTTGGAAGTTCTTATGAACAAAACTTATTGGTAAAATCGAAGTTTTTAAATCAAATGATGTTAAAAATGTTCTCCACCGGTTTGTTTGACGACATTACCATGCGATTAAATTTAGTGATATTGGATACTTTGGTGACTTCAAGGTTAAAGGCCAATCACTTAGATACCAATTTTCATTTTAATATCATTGATAAAAATGGAAAAGTAGTGGCTTTTGAAGGTGAATCAGATAATTATAATCCTGCATTAAGCGAAGCCAGCTTTACTTATAAATTATTCCCATCAGATTTTGTCAGTTCAGGCTATCAATTATTAATTGATTTTCCTGGAAAGAAAAAATTCTTAGCTAAACAAATGGTACCTGCTCTTTTAGCTTCAATATTTTTAATAATAATTGTTGTCATTGCATTTTGGTCGGCCGTAAAAATAATTTTCAAGCAGAAAAAAGTATCAGAAATTAAAAATGATTTCATAAGTAATATGACGCATGAGTTAAAAACCCCGATATCTACGATATCTTTAGCCTGCGAAGCCATTGAAGATCCTGATGTTGCCATTAATAAAGAATCATTATCAAGCTTTATTGGAATGATAAGTACCGAAAATAAGCGATTGGGAAGTTTGGTTGAAAAAGTATTACAAACTTCTTTATTAGAAAAAGGGAAATTAAATATTCACAAAGATTTACACCCAATTCACGACATTGTTAAACAAGCGGCTGAATCATTCGAAATACAATTCCAACGCCAAGGTGGTTCAATTGAATTGGATAAAATTGAAGAAGTCAATTGGGCGGTAGATAGAATTCATTTTTCTAATGTGATCATTAATCTTTTAGATAATGCTTTAAAATACTCGCCACAATCGCCTAAGGCAATCATTAATTTAAAAAACACAGTCAGTGGATTTGAGTTAACCATAAAGGATAATGGAATTGGGATTAAAAAAGAAGAACAAAAAAGAATATTTGATAAATTATATCGCGTTTCAACTGGTGATGTGCATGATGTAAAAGGGTTTGGTTTAGGACTTGATTACGTTAAGTCAATCATTAATTTACATGGTGGTGAAGTGAGTGTGAAAAGTGAATTTAATAATGGTTCCACATTTAAAATTGAATTAAAAAATGAACGAGAAAATTAAAATTTTATTAGCAGAAGATGATGCTAATTTAGGTAATCTTTTATCGACCTTTTTAAAGGCGAAAGATTTTGATGTAACACTTTGTGTCAACGGAGAAATAGCATTAGAGCGATTTAAAAATCAGGTTTTTGATTTCATTATTTTGGATGTCATGATGCCGATAATGGATGGGTATTCGGTGGCCAAAGAGATTAGAGAAACCGACCAAGAAACACCTATTTTATTTTTAACGGCCAAATCAATGCAGGACGATAAATTAAAAGGTTTTTCTACCGGAGCAGATGATTATATGACCAAGCCTTTTTCAATGGAAGAGCTTTTAGCCAGAGTCAATGCCATTTTAAAACGGTCTTATAAGTCGAGTAAAAAACAAACTGAATATTCAATAGGGGACATTACATTTGATTATACATCACAAATTATTTCTGTTAATGGTGAAAATCAGAAATTAACGACCAAGGAAAATGAATTATTCTATATTTTGGTGAAGAATAAAGACGAGATTTTAGATAGAAATGCGGCGTTAAGACATGTATGGGGAGACGATAATTACTTTAATGGAAGAAGTATGGATGTGTACATTACCAAACTTAGAAAACACATTAAAGCTTCAGAAAAAGTGGAGATTTTGAACGTTCACGGCAAAGGATTTAAGTTACTAGAAAAATAAAAGATCGAATCATTAATAATGAAAAGCACCAAATTTGATTTGGTGCTTTTTTGGTTTTAAAATAATAATTTGTTTGTAACCAACTCTATCACATTCCATCCTTTAAATTCGACAGTTCAGTTTTTTTTCAAGTTTTTATTAAATATGCTTCCCTATATTTGGCAAAAAAAAGAATGAAAATTGTTAACCTTATTTTATTTACATTTCTATTTCCCAATGCATTTGGGCAGGGATTCACTCAGAACATCAGAGGAACTATTATTGATCGACAATCGGAACACCCCATACCAGGTGTACAAGTATTGATTGTTGGAAGCGATCCTTTAATTAGAGGTATTACTGACGTAAACGGCGTCTTTTTATTAAAAAATATTCCAGTCGGTCGTGTGTCGGTTCAAGCCAAATATATTGGCTACCAAACTGCCACCTTAAACAATTTAGAATTAACGTCAGGCAAAGAACTGAATTTAAATATCGGTTTAGAAGAAAACGTAGAGCAATTAAAAGCTGTTGAGGTAACCGCCAAAGAAAATAATGGAGGAACCATTAATAAAATGGCCACAGTAAGTGCACGTACCCTGTCAGTAAAACAAGCTGGAAAATTTGCGGGGACACTAAATGATCCTTCTCGAATGGCACAGAATTATGCTGGAGTAGGCGGGGTTAGTGATGAAAGAAATGACATTATTATTAGAGGGAATTCCCCATTAGGTGTTTTATGGCGTATGGAAGGCGTAGATATTCCAAGTCCGAATCATTTTTCAGCCCTTGGCACAACTGGTGGACCAGTGAGTATGTTAAATATTAACAACCTTTCCAATTCAGATTTTTTCACATCAGCATGGACCGCGAATTACGGAAATGCGTTTTCTGGTGTTTTCGATTTAAGGTTAAGAAATGGAAACAATACCAAGCGAGAACACATGGCTCAAGTTGGGTTTAATGGATTTGAATTTGGAACAGAAGGCTATTTTTCTAAAAATAGTAGAGCATCATACTTAATAAATTATCGATACTCTACCTTAGGAGTCATAAGTGCTTTAGGAATTGATTTAGGAACAGGAGTCGCTATTCCACAATATCAAGATATAACCTTCAAGGTTAATATCCCGACTAAAAAATACGGTCGTTTTTCTTTATG
>CANNZV010005538.1:15794-29905 GCA_947561585.1 Caprella mutica
GGGAGGTTCGACATGAAAAATCGGATTTTATGCATAACAAGCTTATGGCTTGGCTTCTTGCTGATGCCAGGTATGGCTCATGCTGAAACTATGGTCATGATACCGGGCTTTCAATCCAGCGGAATGGACTGGCGATTTAGTCGGGTATCTGTCGCGCTAGAGTCGCGTGGCTGGGGTGGATGGTGGGAATTATAAGGTTCGGCAGGGGAAGGTTGTTAAAGACCCGGTATCAGCTCCTCAGGGCAAACAAGTCTTCTATACATTGGATTTACCCACCGAGGAGAAACATTCAGAACCAGGCTCAGTTCTTAGGTCAATATATCCATGCAATCTATCAACACCGCAAAGAACCCCTGAGTTTGGTAGGACATTCAGCGGGTGGTATTGTGGCGCGCCATTTGCTGGTTACTGTAAATCAGTTGCCTGTTAAAACACTGATTACCATTGCTTCACCTCATTTGGGAACCCCTCTCGCTGAACTGAGTAATATTCTGTCTAATAGTCAGGAGATTGTTAATCTTGCCGAAGCTCTGGGTTTTGCTGGTTTGCCAAAAGCACGTGGCCTATTCACTGATCTAAGTGAAGAGCGGCCTGGTACTTATTTGTATTGGCTTAATAGACAGGCTCATCCGGCCATTCGTTATGTATCGATTGTTCGTAACGGTGATACGCCTAAATCAGCAGATATTGTGGTTCCGGTGCCCAGTCAGGATATGAATAATATTCATGTGTTACGTGGGAAGGCTGAGCGCTGGGAGACTGATAATGGGCACTTTTTAGGGCAGGATGATGGGTATTTATTGGCCTGGGTCATGGAGCAGATGAAATTATAATGAATCATTTTTTAGGGGTAAACAATGCCTGTAGCACCTAATCCACAAGGCAAGGGGCTGGTTCCTGTATTGTCAGCGCTGGATGATGCGCGTCATAAATTAATGGTGCCAGCCAAGCAGATTCGGCAGATTGCCAGTGAATTATTTACTTCTCTTTTTGTATTGGAGAGCCGGTTTGGTTTTAAGCCGGTGATAGGCATGAATATTGGTTGTATCGCAAAAATGATGTTTTTTTCGCTGTCCTTGTTATCACCTAAGCAATGGAGTGCTGTGGTGTATGGTCAGTATATCGGTTCCTGTGAGCTACATGGTGATCTTACATGGACTTTGACTCTGGGCGAGGATGCAGCAGCAGATTCAGAGCTGATGGACTTCATTTCATTGCGTAGAGAGGCTTTTGAACAGGCTATACAGTCTGCTGAGAAGGTTGATGATTTGCTGCCAGTATTTCAGGAAGAGTTGCCTTTTTACCAAAGGGTATTTGCTTCAGGCCTGGCGAGTTCTTTGGGTAGTTCTATGCAGCAATCGGGGATACGGGGGTTGAGCTATGAGCAAGCTTTAGGGGTGCTCGAGCATAAACAATAGTGGGATGGCATGGGTACAAAGGATGTGCAGCAAAGCGGCCTTGAAGCCACTTTGTTGCGTATGATTTACTGAGGTTTTAGTCCAGCTTACTCGATTACAAAAGTCAGTTTTAATCGTACGTGGTAGTCAGAAATTTTCCCTTCCTCAACGCGAACGCTTTGGTCAGCAACCCCAGGCACTTTGGATGTTTTTTACAGTTTTGCTTGCGCGCTTTACGCCTTTTTCAATGGCATCTTCGAAGCTTTTCTTGGATGAAGAAGTGATTTCAGTGACTTTTGCTACGGTCATAATTTAACCTCCTTACAGGCTATTGTTTTAATTAAATTAAGCAAAATGACTATAGAGCCTGATCCGAAGGAGTGTCAAGATCGGTTGAAAATATTTATGAGGTATAGGGTGGTTGTATTGTTAACTTTTCGGAAAGCCTACCTGGAAGTGGTGACTCAATTAAAAAAGGCCTGTAACGTAAAACGCTGCAAGCCTTTGATATTCAATGGTGGGCTGTGGGCGGCTCGAACGCCCGACCACCTGATTAAAAGTCAGATGCTCTACCAACTGAGCTAACAGC
This sequence comes from Caprella mutica, assembly GCA_947561585.1. Taxonomy (NCBI): domain Eukaryota; kingdom Metazoa; phylum Arthropoda; class Malacostraca; order Amphipoda; family Caprellidae; genus Caprella; species Caprella mutica. The sequence goes on from CANNZV010005538.1 coordinate 17,781, forward strand.
CCTTGAAGACGCTGCATTCTACAGAAGCATGACTTCGTTTCAAGTACTTTCTTATCTATTTTTACGATTTATTTTCTGATTAGATGATTTTCGATCAGATCACCTGCCAGGCCGCTAGAACATAGTCTCATCCAAAGCCATAACACTCTCGCTACCCGCTAGCACAGCATCCTGATGCGCCAATGCCCGTGGCAAGAGGTGTTCGCAATAAAATCGTACAGTAATCAGCTTAGCGTTCAGAAAATCAGCATCTTCCGCACCAGTATCCAGCAGGGCTTTAGCTTGTATGCCGCTTTTAACCATGACCCAGCCACCGGCCAGATAGCCATACAGCATCATGAAGTTAACGCTGGCACTACCGGCTAGTGCTTTATCATTGGGTGCATTAGTTAAGAGCCATTCGTGTGCGAGTTTGCCCGCTTCTAGTGCTTGCTTAAAGCGTGTGGTCACACTTTCGTGTGGGTAGTCCGACCGCTCAAGTTCATCGAGTGTTTCCTGCATTTCACCGAGCAGCATCGCGAGGTGTGTACCTTGATTAGTCAGTGTTTTACGGCCAATAAGATCCAGTGCCTGGATGCCGGTCGTACCTTCATAGATGGGCAGAATACGTGCATCGCGATAATGTTGTGCTGCACCGGTTTCTTCGATAAAGCCCATGCCTCCGTGAACCTGGACGTTTAATGAGGTCATTTCCTGAGCTAGTTCGGTGAGCCAGCCTTTAACAATAGGTGTCCATAACTCTACGCGGCTGGCATGTTTTGCCTTCTGCTGATTGTCCGTTGCAGCAGCTGATCGATCCAGTTCTGCCGATGCTTCTAAGGCTAGAGCACGCATTGCTTCAGTGGATGATCTCATCATCATCAGCATGCGACGGACATCGGGATGTTCGATAATCGGAATGCGTGAACCATCACGACGTGTGCCTTGGAGGCGTTCTTTAGCGAAAATAACCGCTTGTTGGTAAGCGCGTTCGGCAATCGCTAATCCTTGCAGGCCAACCGATTGACGAGCATGGTTCATCATGGTGAACATATAAGAAAGGCCGTTATTGGCCTCGCCAACGATGTATCCCTTTGCGCCAGTGTATTCCATTACACAGGTAGGGCTGGCGTGAATGCCGAGTTTATGTTCTACCGATAGGCATCTGAGGTCATTGCGTGCGCCAATGTTGCCTTCTGCATCAACCAAAAATTTAGGCACAATAAACAATGAAATGCCTTTGACGCCGGGAGGAGCATCCGGTAATCGTGCCAGCACCAGATGCACGATATTATCCGTCATCTGATGGTCGCCCCAAGTGATGAAAATCTTTTGGCCGGTGATGAGGTAGTGATCATCACTAGGTTCTGCACGGGTTTTTACCGCAGCCAAATCAGTGCCAGCATCTGGCTCAGTAAGGTTCATTGTCCCGGGCCATTCGCCTGCGACCATTTTTGGTAGGAAGACACTTTGTAGGAAGTCATCACCATGATGCGTAATGCTTTCCATTGCACCCTGACTAAGCAGTGGGCAAAGCGCAAAGGACATATTAGCTGAATTCCAGATTTCATTGACCACTGTACTTAGTACATTAGGTAGGTTCTGTCCGCCAACACTTTCGTCTGCTGTGAGTGATAACCAGCCATCAGAGGAGAACTGCTGATAAGCTTCTTTAAAGCCCGGTGCTTCCTGCACACCATTTTCGCCGAGGCTCACACCAGCCTGATCGCCCGGCCAGTTTAAGGGTGCTAATACATCGCTGCCAATTTTCCCGGCTTCCTCAATAACAGAGGTGGCTAGCTCCATATTAACTTCATCTAACCCGGCTGCAGTGCATAAGTCATCGAAGCCAACAATATGGCGTAGGATAAAATCTGCATCTTTATAAGGGTGGGCATAGCTCATTCAATTGCTCCTGCTTGAAAATTCGGTTAGTTTTATGAGACTACTATAGCCATTTGGCAATGCAAGGTCATTTTGCATTACAAGTTGTCCTGTTGTTGATCCGGTTTTCATTCTGGATTGACAGATTCTGTCTGCTTCCCAAGGTGAAAATTTTGACTGCGCAAGATCCATTATTCCAGCCATTCCAGCTCGGCCACCTCACATTTAAAAACCGTATCATGAGCACCAGCCATGCCATTGCTTATCAGGAGGATGGTAAGCCGAAAGAGCGTTATCAGGCCTATCATGAGGAAAAGGCCAAGGGTGGACTTGCATTAACCATGTTCGGTGGCTCATCCAATATCGATTACGACAGCGCCTCGGTTTTCGGGCAATTATATGTCGGTAATGATGACATTATTCCTTACTTTCAAACCTTTTCGGATCGTATCCATCAACATGGCGCAGCGTTGATGTGTCAGATTACGCACTTGGGGCGACGCTCATCTGACCGGGGTGATTGGTGGCTGCCGACTATTGGGCCAAGTCGCAGCCGTGAGCGTTTACATCGTGCATTTTGCAAGGAAATGGATGTTCATGATATTCGCCGCGTGCAGCAAGCGTATGTTGATGCTGCCCGTCGCTGTCAGGAGGGCGGCCTCGACGGTATCGAGTTAATGGCGGGTTCCCATCTTCCCGGACAATTTTTGGCACCCAATACCAATCAACGTACGGATGCCTATGGTGGAGATTTCACGGGACGCTCACGTTTTATTCGCGAAACACTGACTTTGATTCGTGAACAGGTAGGGAGCGACTTTTTGATTGGGGTGCGTATGCCCTGTGAGGAAAAGGATGGCGGTGTTGGCCTAGATGATTCTGCGCATCTGGGGAGTTTGTTGGCTGAAGAGGGGCTGGTGAATTTTCTTAATGTGTACTTCGGGAGAATGGATGCGGAACATACCCTGGCGGAGAATCATTTGCCGGGGATGGATGCTGCCTCTGCTCCTTTCTTACAGAAGGCGGGTGATTTTAAGCGGGCCGTACAAGTGCCTGTGTTTCATGCTACTCGTGTTGCTGATATTGCGACCGCGCGCTATGCGATTCGGGAGGGAGTCGTCGATATGGTGGCGATGACGCGAGCGCATATTGCTGATCCGCATCTGGTTAATAAAATTAAGTCGGGCGATGAAACGCGCATCCGGCCTTGTGTTGGGGCGACATTGTGTTCAACAGATTATCGGGTTTGTATTCACAATGCTGCGACCGGTGCAGAGCAAGCATTGTCCCATCAGATTAAGCCTGCAAAACAGGTTCTGACAAAGCAGCATAGGATGGAGCCACAAGAGAAAGCACAAGATAAGGGTGGTCTGGAACAAAATACTGCGAAGAGTAATCGTCAGAAGGGTGTCGGTAAAAAGGCTGTGATTGTCGGTGGTGGCCCAGCGGGGATGGAGGCTGCGCGCGTGTTGGCATTACGTGGCTATGATGTCGTCTTGTTTGAAGCGCAGGCAGAATTAGGTGGGCAAATCCGCTTGGCAGCAGAAATTCCCTGGCGCAAGGACCTGATTGGTATTGTTGATTGGCTGGCGGCTGAGGTGGAGCAGTTGGGTGTTGAGATACGTTACAATACTTATGCTGAAGCAAGTGATGTGTTGGCTGAGAAGCCCGACCTTGTCATTGTTGCCAGTGGTGGACTACCTGATATGGAAGATATTCCGGGTATCGATCTGTGTATGAGCAGTTGGGATGTTTTATCGGGGGAGCCGGTAGGTGCTGAATCTGTTCTAGTGTGTGATGAAACCGGGCGGCATGCTGGTAGCGGTGTGGCGGATTTTCTGGCACAACAAGGTGTAAAAGTCGAATTGGCGTCAGTCGATGGTGGGTTTGGCCTGGAGTTAACTGAAACCGATATTGTTGTGCAGCGTCGTCGTTTTGCCGAACGTAGTGTGCTGATATCGACTGACCTTGAGTTGGTGAGCGTTGAAAAATCTGGGCAGCAGCTTAAGGCTGATTTACGCCATATTCTTACGGGTGAAGTCCGGCAAAGCTTGGTTGATCAGGTTATTGTGGAGCGTGGCACATTACCTATGAGTGAGGTTTTTGATAGCTTGGCGGGCGATTCTGTCAATCAGGGCGTGACTGATATTGATGCACTATTAGCCTCCGAAGCTCAGCCATTTGTGGGACAGGTTGGTTATCAGTTATATCGCTGTGGTGATGCTATTTCCAGTCGTGGAATACATGAAGCTATTAAAGACAGCCTCCGCCTTTGTTTGCCTATGTAACTCCGCTAAATAAGAAGCATGAGAAGGTGCAAGCCATCATTATCTCTGGCAGACTATAATAAGTGTATGTGTGATCATAAATGAAGGTGTTTTTCAATAACCTTCGCACGAATAAAAACGAGGAATAACGAATTACATGTTTGACTTCCCAAAAAAATATCGCGTCAGTTTCGACGAAGACTTTGAGTTGGCCTCAGCTCCAACTGTGCCGCCTGATGATGTTGAGAGTGATAAGGCTCTGAAAAAACGCCTTAAGCAACTGACTGCTCGCCTTGATGAGTTGCAGCGGGTGTTCTACGCTCATGACCATCATTCTATTTTACTGGTGTTTCAGGCGATGGATGCTGCTGGTAAAGATGGCACTATCCGCGCAATCCTAAACGGAGTGAATCCGGCGGGTTGCCAGGTTTATTCATTTAAACAGCCTTCAGCTGAAGAAAAAGATCATGACTTTCTTTGGCGCACGGCGAAAAGTCTTCCTGAGCGTGGGCGTATCGGCATTTTTAACCGTAGTTATTACGAGGAAGTGCTGGTGGTGAAAGTACACCCTGAATACCTTGGCGGACAGAATTTACCGGATGAAGTCGATCTGGAGTCGGTTTGGGACGATCGTTACGAATCGATCCGTGACCATGAGAAGCATCTCGCCAGGAATGGGACGCTAGTCTTAAAATTCTGGCTGAATGTTTCCAAAGATGAGCAGAAAAACCGGTTTTTGGCGCGTCTTAATGAACCAGAGAAAAATTGGAAGTTTTCTACGGGTGATATTGCTGAACGCCAGCATTGGGATGCCTATATGGATGCTTATCAGGAGGCATTGAACTCAACTTCGCGCAAGCATGCACCCTGGTATGCGATTCCGGCAGATAATAAGAAGTATATGCGGGTAGTTGTGGCAGAAACCATCGTCAAGACATTAGAAAGTTTAGATTTGAAATACCCTGATGTTTCGGAAAAAGATTTAGCCAGATTTCAGGATGCACGAAGCATGCTGGAGGATGAAGCGAGGTAATACCCTTAATGACTATGTCGCCTTTGTATCCACCTATCCGGGATAATCATCATTTTCTTCTACCGGTAGATAGTACCCACTCTCTCTATGTCGAAGAATGTGGTGAGCCTAAAGGAATTCCTGTGGTGTTTCTTCATGGTGGCCCTGGTTCTGGCTGTGAACAGTGGCACCGGTGCTTTTTTGATCCTGAGCGTTACCGGATTATCTTGTTTGACCAGCGTGGCTGTGGTCGATCGACGCCTCATGCTTCTCTGGAAAACAATACGACCTGGGATTTAGTCGATGATATGGAGCGTATTCGGTGCCACCTTGGTATTGAAGAGTGGTTGGTGTTCGGCGGTTCATGGGGTTCAACATTGGGCCTTGCTTACGCACAAACCCATCCACAACGCGTTACTGGTTTGATTCTGCGGGGCATCTTTCTGGCGCGGGAGCAGGACGTGCATTGGTTTTATCAGGATGGGGCTAATCATGTTTTCCCGGATTATTGGGAGGATTTTTTAGCTCCTATTCCTGAGGCAGAGCGTGGAAATCTTTTGCAGGCTTATTATAGCCGTTTGACGGGAGAGAATGAGATTGCCCGGATGCAGGCGGCAAAAGCCTGGTCGACTTGGGAAGGGCGTGCCGTCAATCTTGTTTCTATGGGGGCGACTGTTGATCATTTTTCTGATCCATATACCGCTAAAAGTGTAGCGCGTCTGGAGTCACACTATTTTGTCAACGGTGGGTTTCTTGAGCCAGATCAGTTACTAAACGACATGCATAAAATCGCTGATATACCGGGCATTATTATTCATGGTCGTTACGATATGATTTGTCCTGTACAGCAAGCTTATGAGTTACATAAAGCTTGGCCTGGTGCGGATTTCACTGTGGTGCCGGATTGTGGTCATGGTGCCAGTGAGCCGGGTATTCAGGCTGCTTTGGTCAGGGCGACTGATTTTATGGCTGATGCCTTAGAGTTAGAATGATTGGGTTAATACAGCGTGTTAGTGAAGCTTCCGTAGTTGTTGACGGCAGCACAGTCGCGGCTATAGGGCCGGGTATTATGTTATTGCTGGGCGTTGAGAAAGAGGATAACCAGCAAAAGTCTGAGCGATTATTGCAGCGGGTATTGAACTACCGAATCTTCCCTGATGAGCAGGGTAGGATGAATTGCTCCTTGTTAGACAAAGGTCATGAGTTATTGATCGTGCCTCAGTTTACCTTGCCAGCAGATACACGTAAGGGAAATCGTCCGGGTTTTAGTGCGGGGGCATCGCCGGAAGTAGGAGAAGCCTTATTCGAGAGTTTTTGCCGGGATGCAAAGTTTAAAATGGGTGTTTTACACTGCGGGCAATTCGGGGCTGATATGAAAGTGCATTTAATAAACGATGGCCCGGTAACCTTTTGGTTGCAGGTATAAGTTCGCAATCCTGTTTTTATACTAGAATTAGGGGCTTTCACTGATTCGCATTTTGGGATTATTTTGTAACATCGAAATATTAAGTATCCCCTTTGTCCAGTTGTAGAGTGTTATGAAGTCTGCTAATTATAGAATTGGCTATGTAAAACTTCATTGAAGCTAACAGGAATTTTTATGAAACGTCTTTACCCCATTACTCTTTTGGTCATGCTAACTACTGCGCAGCTTACCGCTTGTGGTGAAACTCAGGATGCAGCCAAAGTCAAAGCGGGAGAAGCCGCAACTAAAGTGGCTCAAGCTGCTACCAAAATATCAGAAGAGGCAGCTAAAGCCGAAGAGGCAGCTAAAGCCGAAGAGGCAGCTAAAGCCGAAGAGGCAGCTAAAGCCGAAGAGGCAGCTAAAGCTGAAGAGGCAGCTAAAGCCGAAGAGGCAGCTAAAGCCGAAGAGGCAGCTAAAGCCGAAGAGGCAGCTAAAGCCGAAGAGGCAGCTAAAGCCGAAGAGGCAGCTAAAGCCGAAGCAGCTAAAGCCGAAGCAGCTAAAGCCGAAGCAGCTAAAGCCGAAGCAGCTAAAGCCGAAGCAGCTAAAGCCGAAGCAGCTAAAGCCGAAGCAGCTAAAGCCGAAGCAGCTAAAGCCGAAGCAGCTAAAGCCGAAGCAGCTAAAGCCGAAGCAGCTAAAGCCGAAGAAGCTAAAGCCGAAGAAGCTAAAGCCGAAGAAGCTAAAGCCGCTAAAACTTCCGAAGCAACTGCTGTAGAGCAAAGTAGTGTGACTGAGGAGGAGGAAGAGGAAGAGGATGATGAACCCGATTGTGAATAATCGGCGTTAGAGGATGATGAACCCGATTGTGAATAATCGGCGTTAATCTATGCATCAATCAATGAGAAGGCTGGTGCATATATAGCAACACAACTTTAATTAATCGTTGGAGGAAATATGCAACTTAATAAATTGCTTGGAATGACTTTAATTGCCACTGGCCTGGCGTTTTCCGGTTCGGCTTTTGCGGAAGGAAAGCCCGTTAATATCACGGCTGATGTGATGAGTGTAAAAGTTAAAACAGTGGGTGGTCAGGATGTCGAGATCATGCGTGACCAGGATAATATGGCGACAATTAATCCTGATTTTGCTAAAACATCACGCCCTTGCCCACCTTTCTGTATCCAGCCGGATGTTATTGCACCTGGCGTAGAAACGATTGCTGAAAATGGCATGCTAAGTTATTTACAAAAAATGACGGGTGGTGACAGTAGCATTTTGGTTGTTGATTCCCGTACGCCTGATTGGGTCGAAAAAGGCACTATTCCTGGCGCAAAAAATCTGCCATGGACGGGTTTAAATCCATCTAAAGGCGCAACGACTGATGGCATTATCAAGATTATGGGTGATGAGTTTGGCGTAAAGTTAGCTGACGGTGTTGATGCATTAGATGTTGACGAGGCAGTAACTGAAGGGGATACCAGCAAAGTATTTGATTTCTCTGGTGCAAAGACACTGGTTTTGTTCTGTAACGGTATGTGGTGTGGTCAATCACCCGCTAATATTAAGCAACTACTGAAGATGGGTTATCCTGCTGAGAATATCAAATGGTATCGCGGTGGAATGCAAACCTGGAGTGTTTTGGGGCTGACTACAGTGAAAGGCGGTAGTTAATAGATTCTGTAAGGAAAGGATATATTGAAAAGGCTGGCTTGTTCCGGCCTTTTTTATGCTTACTGTGATTGCGATTGTACAATCGATGTCTGGTGGTGGTTTTAAACGGTTGTTTGTTTGTGCAATATCGAGTTTTGTTCACTCAGCTGGCGAACCAGGGAATCCAAACTGCGAATAACAAATTCTAACAAGTTGGTCGAAATATACGGTTCTTCAATACGCAGCCGATTGTATCTCTGGCGATTGATTTCCAATAGCTGGGCACCATTTTCATGTGATTTAAGGCGTACAGTACGGGGTTGTTGGTCAAAAAATGACATTTCACCTACCAGGCTTCCCTGGTTGATCTGTCCAACTTCAAATTCTTTAAGCCCATCAACCTGGAATAGTTTAATGGCACCACCTATGACCATATAGAAGCTATCTCCTACATCGCCAACATCAGCTAGTGTTTCCCTTTTGCCCAATTCCACTAAAGAGATATAGCGTACGAATTGAGATACTTCATCCTGAGTAAGCGCCGCGCAAAATTCGGGACAGGTTTTCTGTACTTGTGCGACTAATTGTTCATCCGACATGGCGTAACCACTTAAACTTTAGAAACAGTAATTTTTTGATTATACCCGCAGAAATGCAAATAAGCGCTGAATTATGCGAGGTGTGGCAGCAAATTTATCATTTACGGGTTGTCGGTGATCTGACGGTTACTCGATTGACAACATCCGTTATACTCCGGTAGCTACTAATGATGGTAAATATACGTGGAGAACACCTTATGAGCATCAGCAATGAAGCTGTTGAAGAACTAATTAAGTCAGGTATACCTGATGCTGAAATAGTAGTGACCGGTGATGGTTACAAGTATCAAGCTGAGGTAATTAGCCAGGTTTTTGAAGGGCTTAGTAAACTGAAGCGTCATCAGAAGGTTTATGCTGTGGTTTCTGATGCGATTACTTCGGGCGAATTACATGCGCTCACCATTACCGCGATGACACCTGAAGAAAAAGGTGCTGTCTAAATTTTGTTAATCTCAATCCTGGAATAAAAAAATAAGCTATGGACGATATTACACGTGCAAATCACCCGGTTTTGCGACCGATTGATGACAAAGAATTAGCTCGCGAAAGCTGGAAGATTTTTCAGATTATGGGGGAGTTTGTTGAGGGCTTTGAAAAGTTAGCTCATATTCGCCCCTCTGTGAGTATTTTTGGTTCAGCCCGAACCGACTCTGATGACCCTATTTATAAGTTGACGGTGGATATAGCACGTAAGCTATCCGATTCCGGTTTTGCTGTAGTGAGTGGCGGTGGGCCTGGCATTATGGAAGCGGCTAATAAAGGCGCCTTTGAAGGTAAATCACCTAGTATTGGTTTGAATATTCAGCTACCTAATGAGCAGAGTGGGAACGGGTATCAGGATATTTCCCTGTATTTCCGCCATTTTTTCTCACGTAAGGTGATGTTTGTTAAGCATGCTTCTGCCTATGTGGTGATGCCGGGTGGATTTGGCACATTAGATGAGTTGGCTGAGATACTTACTCTTGTGCAGACCGGTAAAACTCAGCGCATACCCATTGTGCTGGTGCATACACCTTTTTGGGAAAAGCTGATTGAGTGGTTTAAGGAAACATTGGTCAAAGAGGGGACTATTTCTCCGGATGACCTGGATCTATTTGTAATCCTTGACGATGTTGATGAAATTGTTGAGCATATTTTTCAGCATTACGAAAAAACGGTCGCCGGACCAACAGTCGAAGAGCGTGCGAATTTTATGGAGCTTTAAAAAGCTAATATGAATTTCGGCCTTTGTTAACTATGAAGGTATGCTTTAATAAATCGGGGCGAAAGTGGGCCTTCATGACTGTTACTGTGCAAGGTAACTTTTATGGCGGTTGATTAAATGTTAATTAAAGGTTGTCTGGAGTATTCGCTTGCCCATGTCTGCATCTAGCCAGGATAAAAAGCATGCTACCCAGCGGGTGACACTCGTTGGTGCAGTGGTTAACACTTTTCTGGCCTGTGCTCAGCTGGTCGGTGGTTTTTTTACAGGTTCTCAGGCATTGATTGCAGATGGTTTTCATACGCTTTCAGATCTGGCCAGTGATTTTGTTGTGTTATTTGCAGCACAGCATGCCCATAAAGAAGCAGACGATAATCACCCCTATGGACATGGGCGTATTGAAACGGTCGCCACGGTGGTTTTGGGGCTAATGCTGGCGGGTGTTGCAGTCGGCATTTTTATGGAAGCATGGGAACGTTTGTTTTCTGATGAACCATTACGCAGTATCCCGCCCATCGCTCTGGCATTTGCTGGCTTGGCGATTGTTTCTAAAGAAGCCCTGTTTCATTATACAATGCGTACTGCGAAACGAGTGCGCTCAAAGTTACTTGAAGCAAATGCATGGCATCACCGCTCTGATGTGGTGTCTTCTATCATTGTTTTACTGGGTATTTTCGGCACCCAATTCGGTTACTCGTGGTTGGATGGTTTGGCAGCAATTGTCATTGCGGTAATGATTCTATTCATGGCAGGTCGGATGATATTGGATAGTACTTTGGAGTTGGTCGATACCGGCATGGATGTCTCTCGTAGATGAGGTGAGTCAGTTTATGGCGGGTTTGTCCGGGGTGGAAAGTGTCCATATGTTACGCACCCGTTCCATGGGTGGGCAGATCTTTGCAGACGCGCATATCCAGGTGCAAAGCTATATCAGTGTGTCTGAAGGTCATCATGTGGCTGAGTATGTCATACAGCAGTTAAAGGCCAAATTTTCAGAAATCAGTGATGTCACCGTGCATATTGACCCTGAGGATGATGAAGAGGCGAAGCCCAGTGCTGAGCTACCCATCCGGGAAGAAGTTTTGGCAATGTTACAGGCTGATTCCGGGAGTGCAGGTTTATTCGACAAGATTGATAGAGTTATTTTGCACTATATTGACGGCGATATTCATTTGGAGGTTTTTATAGAATCCATTGTTGCATCCGATGAAATAGAGCAATTTAAGCGGGTTTGTCATGAATCTGACTATATAAAATCAGTAATCTTTTACACTGGCCGCACTTAAATGGTGCATAAAATTAATTTTGCACTTATAGCGTGCATTTTAAGGATTCATGATTTGTTAAGTCACTGAATTCTGTGCATTGCTTTATTGGCACAACTATTGCATATTCTTTTTCAACCTTAAGCGGGTTCAAAATTTAAACCCTTACACACTCTTTCAGGAGGCACAAGTATGTCTGCACAGGACGTTTTGAAACTCATCGAAGAAAACGACGTTAAGTACGTTGATTTCCGTTTTACCGACACCAAAGGCAAGGAGCAGCATGTAACGGTTCCTGTCACTGAGATCAATGAAGATACATTCGAAGATGGAAAAATGTTCGACGGTTCTTCAATTGCGGGCTGGAAGGGAATTAACGAGTCTGACATGATTCTGATGCCTGATACTTCTACTGCAACAATGGATCCTTTCTTCCAGGATGTAACGCTGAATATCACATGTGACATCGTAGAGCCTGCCACTATGGAAGGTTATGAGCGTGATCCGCGTTCTATTGCAAAGCGCGCAGAGGAATACCTGAAATCTACCGGTATTGGTGATGCTGCTTTCTTTGGGCCAGAGCCGGAATTCTTCGTTTTTGACGATGTTCGCTGGGGTACTGATATGAGCGGTACATTCGTGAAAATCGATTCTGAAGAAGCGGGCTGGAACTCCGGCAAGGAATATGAAGACGGCAATATGGGTCATCGCCCAGGCGTGAAGGGCGGTTATTTCCCTGTGCCACCAGTTGATTCTCTACACGACATTCGTGCAACTATGTGTAACATCATGGAAGAGATGGGTGTTCCGGTTGAAGTTCATCATCACGAAGTGGCGACTGCGGGCCAGTGCGAAATTGGTACGCG
>CANNZV010005538.1:30900-57041 GCA_947561585.1 Caprella mutica
ATTAGGGCCTTGTGGACGACCTTGTCCTTCAGCACCGTGAGGGCCTTGAGGACGACCATGTGCACTCACAGTGCAGTAAGGGTGCATTCAGCAAGGAGTGGGAGTGAAGGGTGGTAAATTACAGATGGATGGAGTTAATCTCTAGGGGGTTCTGCTTAAAACATTGATATATATAGTTTTTTAATTTTGGGTGTTATGGGCCTATAGCACCCGGCCCAATAATCGTGCTGAGTAAGACAGTGATTACCAAAATCTCGAAGCCTGTTAATATTTCAAGGACGATCGAGCCTTGTAAATATTTTATACGGTTTTCTGCTTTGAGTTGAGGAACAAGGTATGAACGATGCCAGGCTGCCATACCCAAAATGATTGACACCAGAAATAGTTTAGCAGTCAGAAGTAAGCCGTAGCGGGTAGTAAACAGCTCCTCGATGTCTTCCAGTAGCTGCATGGATACTGCAATGCCGCAGATTAATAATATAATGACTAAGCTAATGGCTATCTGGCCAAACTGATGCATAAAAGTACGTAAGGCGTTGACTGGTAATGTTGAGCAAGATTTCCAAAGTGGTATGAGTGAACCCATCCAAAGCAGTGCCAGAAGTACATGAATAACTAATAGAAAGCGAATGGCTAAAGGGGCATCAACGCTATGACCGATGAGCGCAAATGACAAGGTTAAAAGCAGGGCTCCTGTCAGCGCAGGAATCAGTAGGAACAGTCGTATTGCATTACTGTGGGTTTTAGCAAATCGGTCGTATATGACATACAAGACCACGCCTACGATGACGAATAAGAGCGCATTGAAGCGTAGATTTGTACTTTCTCCTACTGAGGAGGTAGAGAGTATTTCAATGAAAATAGGGTCCCACATCCCATCAAAACCTTCATCTGCAATATCACCCACTTTTGCAAAAAAGTTTATGGCCCCGCCGAGAAAGCTGACTATACAACCTATTAGGATGTATTGAAGGTTGAATAAAAACTGAGAGGTGTTGTGTTTTTGGAGGATGGTAATAAACAAACCACCAAGGATAAACGCAGTCCCTGAGTAGATCAGTAACTTTGAAAATAGCTCTAACAGTGTAAATGACATAGTTTATTGTTTTTAGTTTGTTTATGCATCACATCCTTGTGAGAGGGGCGTGGGGCCAAAATGATTGAACCCCACTTCGCGTAACCGTGAGGGTTTTATTTGTCCTCTATTGTGAAGCTGAATTTCTTACTTATCTTATGGCCATCTTTGCTCATGATTGACCACTTTACCTGGTACTGTTCAGGTTTAAGGTTGGGTAAGTTGATCTCAAACTGCTTAGCCGCTTTTGCGGAAGGTTTGAAGTCGGTCTCAACCTTGTTTTCGGCACTGTCGCTCACGCTGATCTTTAGCAAGTGCACATCTTTTTTAAAGATGAGTGAAATTTCTTCAGGTGAGCTGCTTAATACTTGCTTATTTTCTGGTGACGACGAGGCGATGCTCGTGTGTGACCATGCTGAAACGCTGAATAAAAACAGTGTTGTTGCGAGTATGTATTTCAATGTCGCCATATTAATTTACCTTGACAGATATCTCTGCAGTGATGGGTTTGTCGTCGATGGAAAGCCCGGCATGATTATTAGCATTTAATGTGGCGCGGATTTTGTTTTCACCTTTGGGTAAGCTACCGACGTGAATCCAGTTACTGTATATACGTGTTTTCTTGTCATTGATGTAGAGGTGAGCATGACCTTCACCCTCAGCAACTTGCATATTCACATGCTCGGGAGCAAAACGAAAATTCTCGGTAATCAGATGAATATTCCAACCCTTCATTTTGTCTTCCAGAACTTCGAGAGACAGGCTGGGCTGATATGCATAGCTGGATACATCCAGTTTTCCATGTGCATGTTTATGCATCATTTTACTGTGATCATGTTTTTTCTCGGAATCGCCTGCATGCACTGATACAGCTGCTACTGAGACACCTAATGCTAAAATCAGAGGGTATAAGTTTTTCATAGTATTTTCTTTATTAGAGTTGGGATTGTGATTAACTTTTCGAGCTTAGAACTCTAATAGAAAGAAACTTTCGGGCCAGAAGTTTCTGTATAAGCGGGGTTTTTTAGTGTCCAAAGCGGGTCACTTATTTTCCACTATTCATTAGATCCCCGATATGGGCCCTGTGCTCATTGAAAGGCTCATTATTTGATTTCGACATTAAGTTCTTTCAGCTTCCGGGTCAGCGTGTTTCTTCCCCAGCCTAGTATTTTCGCAGCTTCCAGTTTTCGTCCACCCGTTTTATTTAATGTTGCCTGAAGCAAAATAGCCTCAAAAGTTGGTGCTAATTCTCCTAGCAAATTGCTGCTACCTTTTATCAGTCTGTGTTCTACATATTGGGAGAGTGCTTTTTCCCAGTCGTTTGCTGCAATTGATTGTTCTTCTTTCTGGTCTAGTAGCTCAGAAGGCAGATCGCCCATGACTACTTCCTGTCCGGAAGCCATAACGGTAAGCCAGCGGCAGGTATTTTCCAGTTGGCGAACGTTTCCTGCCCAGCTGCGACTTAATAAAAACTCCCCAACTTGGGGCGATAAGGTTTTAGCTTCAACCTGTAGTTCTTCTGCGGCACGGTATAAGAATGCTTTTAATAACTGAGGAATGTCATCACGTCGTTCACGTAAGGGGGGTGAATGGATGCGGATAACATTCAGGCGATGGAATAAGTCTTCGCGAAATTGCCCTATTTTTACCAGCTCCTCCAGGTTTTGGTGGGTGGCGGCAATAATCCGGACATCAACTTTCACCGGAACATGTCCTCCTACCCGATAGAATGTGCCCTCAGCAAGCACTCGCAGTAAACGGGTTTGTAATTCTGCGGGCATATCGCCGATTTCATCCAGAAATAATGTGCCACGATCTGCCTGCTCGAAACGGCCTTTACGTTGAGCATGAGCACCGGTAAATGCGCCTTTCTCATGGCCAAAAAGCTCTGATTCCAGTAACTCACGGGGTATTGCCGCAGTATTCAAAGCGATGAAGGGGTCTTTGGTGCGGGGGCTATGGGTATGTAATGCTTTTGCAATTAGCTCTTTGCCGGTACCGGATTCGCCGGTAATCAACACGGTAATACTGGATTTGGAGAGGCGGCCTATGGCCCGGAAGACTTCCTGCATCGCGGGAGCCTGGCCGATGATTTCCTGACCTTCCAGCAGGTCGCTGGAAACACGAGTGCTGGTTTCACTCTTGTTTTCAGCGCGTACCTTACTGGCACGTTTGACTAATGATACGGCTTCATTAATGTCAAAAGGCTTGGGTAGGTATTCAAAAGCGCCACCCTGATAGGCCATTACCGCACTGTCCAGGTCCGAGTGGGCCGTCATAATAATGACCGGAATGTCTGGATGATCTTCTTGCATCTTTTCCAGTAAGCCAAGTCCATCAGTGCCTGGCATACGGATATCAGTTAGAAGTGCATCAGGCTCGCTGCTTTTTAGTGCAGTAATAACCTGGTCTGCATTTTCAAAACACCGTGCAGTGATTCCTGCTTTTTGCAGGGCACGTTCCAGTACCCAGCGTATGGAGCGATCATCATCTGCAATCCAAATATTTTCTGCTGATGGCTTATCCATTACTTTCTCCGTTATCAAGTGGGATTAGCAGAGAGAAGCAGGTTGATCCGGGTTCAGATTCATACTGTATCATGCCTCCGCGTTGGCTCAGTAAGGATTGAGCAATGGCTAAGCCAAGACCGCTGCCTTCTGCATGTCCACTAACCATTGGCAGGAATAATTTATCCTTAAGGTGGTCAGGTACGCCACTACCGTTATCACAAATATCCGTTTTTAAGGCCAGCTTGTAGCGCTTTTCGTTAATCGTCAATTGACGAACGATACGTGTGCGTAACCGGATACACCCACTTCCTTCCATGGCGCGTACGGCATTGTTGACGATATTAAGGCAGATCTGTACAAGGTGTCCGCGATCCGCCTGTAATTCAGGGATGCTGGGATCATAATCACGTTCAAAGCTAATCGCATCGCCACATTCAACCTGTATCAGATTACAGACATGTTCGAGCACTTCGTGAATATTGACCATTTGATTGCGGGGTAACTGTCCTGGCCCCAACAAGCTATCGACCAGTGTATTTAAACGATCGGCTTCTGAGATAATGATTTGGGTATATTCTTTCAGGTTTGGATCCGTAAATTCTGCTTCCAGTAACTGTGCAGCACCTCTTAGTCCACCCAGAGGGTTTTTGATCTCATGAGCAAGCCCTCTTACCAGTTCATGGAGTGCTTGCTGCTGCTGGTTCAGTTGCTTTTCCCGTACGATTTTTAATTGTCGGTCAACATGGTGAAGTTCCAGCAATAACCATTCATAGGGAAGCTCCTTTGTCTCCTGATGAGGAGTGGCAATACAATCCAGTGTAATGTGTTGATCACCTTGCAGCTCAAGTTCGATAGCGCGTATCGCGTGAGGTTTGCGCTGTTCTTTAACGGTGGTTAGTTGCTCATAAAAGGTGGGGCTGTGCATCATGGTGCGAATATTCATACCATTCATACGATGCAGGCTTTGTCCAAATAAGACTTCAGCAGATTGATTCATGTAACTGACATTAAGTTGGTCATCTAGAACGATGACAGCACAGGTCATTCCTTCCAGCAGATTTGCATGATGTATTGTTTTCATAGCTTTACCTTTTTCATGCAGTACGCACTTCTTGTGTAATACAGTAGGCAAGATCAATGCCAACTGTAATGAGTGCATGAGAAACAGTTACTTAGTAAATAATGTTAATTTAAGTCGAGCTGATTTGCACCAAAAGGGTGCGTGTTGTCGAATTGCTTCTCACTTTGCATCCACGTTAAACTTCTGTTCGGTTCGCATAACACTCAGAGGGGTTATCTATGTTGTCAGATAATGCGCAGGCTTACTGGAAGGCGAATTTGCGCCTTCTTGCCATTTGCTTAGTGATTTGGTTCGTCGTTTCATACGGCTGTGGCATTTTATTCGTTGAGCAGCTCAATACGTTTAAATTGGGTGGTTATAAATTAGGATTCTGGTTTGCACAGCAGGGTTCTATTTATGTATTTATTGTGCTGATCTTTTTCTATGCACTGAGTATGGGAGCACTGGATCGCAAATATGGGTTCGATGAAGAGTAGTAGGTCACAGGAGTATAATTAATGGAATTGACGTCGTTACAAATTTGGACTTATGTCATCGTAGGCCTTAGTTTCGTGCTCTACTTTGGTATTGCATTCTGGGCCCGTGCTGGTTCTACGGGTGAGTTTTATGTTGCCGGTGGTGGTATTCATCCGGTTGCTAACGGTATGGCAACTGCTGCTGATTGGATGTCAGCCGCTTC
Source organism: Caprella mutica (assembly GCA_947561585.1). Taxonomy (NCBI): domain Eukaryota; kingdom Metazoa; phylum Arthropoda; class Malacostraca; order Amphipoda; family Caprellidae; genus Caprella; species Caprella mutica. The sequence continues at coordinate 36,246 of CANNZV010005538.1, forward strand.
ATTTATTGGTATGGCGGGTTTAATCGCTTTTAATGGTTATGGCGCGTCAGTCTTCCTGATGGGCTGGACGGGTGGCTATGTCTTGCTGGCTTTGTTGCTTGCGCCTTATCTACGAAAGTTTGGCAAGTTTACGGTTCCTGAGTTTATCGGTGATCGTTTCTACTCTAAGACAGCGCGCATTGTGGGCGTTATTTGTCTGATCCTGGCTTCGGTCACTTATGTCATTGGCCAGATGAAAGGTATCGGTGTGACTTTTAGCCGTTTTCTTGAAACCAGCTATGACATCGGTTTATACATTGGTATGGGGATTGTATTTGTCTATGCGGTTTTAGGTGGTATGAAGGGTATTACTTATACTCAGATTGCCCAATATGTCGTTTTGATTCTGGCTTACACCGTTCCGGCGATCTTTATTTCATTAAATCTCACCGGCAATCCTTCGCCACAAGTTGGCTTAGGCTCAACAATGCTGGAGAGTACAGGTTTTGGTGGCGTTTACTTACTTGATCGCTTAGACCAGGTGGTAACCGAACTCGGCTTTAATGAATATACAACTCAGATTTTGGGCGGTAGTAAAGTGAATATGTTCATGTACACCCTATCTTTGATGATTGGTACTGCGGGATTACCACACGTTATTATCCGTTTTTTCACTGTTCCGAAGGTTAGAGACGCACGTTACTCTGCTGGTTGGGCATTAGTCTTCATCGCGATTCTTTACACTACCGCTCCGGCAGTAGGTGCAATGGCGCGTTTGAATCTGATGAACACGATTCAAACGGGTGAGGTGGGTGCTCCTGATGGCAATCTTGTGTATGACGAGCGTCCACAGTGGTTTAAGAACTGGGAAGGAACGGGGTTGTTGAAGTTTGAAGATAAAAACAATGACGGAAAAATTCAGTATTACAACGACAAAGACGAAGAGATGATTGCCAGGGCTGAAACTTTCGGCTGGAAAGGTAATGAGATGGTAAAGGTCGACCGTGACATTATGGTATTGGCTAATCCTGAGATCGCTAATTTACCTAACTGGGTGATTGCCTTGGTGGTTGCGGGTGGTTTGGCTGCTGCTTTATCCACTGCTGCGGGACTCTTGTTGGCCATTGCATCCTCAATCTCCCATGATTTGCTTAAAGGGATCTTTATGCCCAATATTTCAGAAAGTTCTGAGCTAATGGCGTCTCGCATTGCTATGGGAGGAGCGATTTTCCTGGCGGGTTTTCTTGGTTTGCACCCACCTGATTTTGCGGCGGGTACTGTGGCGATCGCATTTGGTTTGGCTGCATCTTCCATCTTCCCTGTGTTGATGATGGGGATCTTCTCGAAGCGGATGAATCGTGCGGGTGCCATTGCGGGTATGCTGGCAGGTATTGCTGTCACGATGTTATATGTATTCCAGCACAAAGGGGTTTTCTTTATACCGGGCACGTCATTTCTGGGAGGCATGAGCCCTAATTGGTTCTTCGATATATCACCTAACGCTTTTGGCTCAGTGGGTGCATTGGTGAACTTTGTTGTTGCTTTCCTTGTAGCCCGTGTCACTGCTCCGCCTCCAAAGCATATTCAGGAGCTGGTTGAAGATATCCGTGTGCCACGTGGCGCAGGTCAGGTGACTGGTCATTAAACGGTGAGTTTTATGTCTCCTTTTTGGAGAGGTAATGTGCTGTGCTCCGATGCTGTTTTTTCTGTGTTGTTGGCGGGGAGTTAGGGTCTTCAATTCTATAATGTTATGGTTGCATAAATACAGCGTTGTATTTCTACAAATGTCGCATTGTCGGCACAAGGTATATGATGTAGTGTATGTGGTGTAAGCAAGTCGCGCGTCAGTAATAAATTTGTTATCATTTTGTGTTTGATAGTGTTGAATATGTTGCTTTTTGCCAACAATCGTAATAATCTCTTTGTTGGAGACTAGTAGTCCTAGTAGCTGAGTTCCGGATTAAGTGGCTTGGCTGATATTAACTTAAGATAGTAAGGCGGAATTATGAAACTTAAAGTTCTAGCAGTCGCGGTTGCTGCTTCATTTGTTTTCCCTATGGCGGCTCAAGCCGCCGATTATAAAATTACTGGTGATGTTGGTGTTGGTTACGACTCATCTACTGAGGAACTTGGGCCAATGGGTAGCAACGTTACCTTATCTGGTTCTCATGAAATTAATGGTCTCACCTACTTTGGTAATGCTGACCTTGATTTGTCTTCAGGTAGTGCATCAGCAGATGACCTACGTGTTGGTGTGAAAGGCGGTTTCGGAACAGTAACCCTCGGTGATACTGATAACGCTTGTGATATGTTTGATCCAGGCCCAGCGGGTGATTACTTTACTGGCGGCCAGACTGGTTCTTGTGTTGGCGATGATAATTATAACATCTCTTATAAAAATACTATGGGAGGTGTTTCTTATGGTATCTCTCATAACCCGGGAGACGATGCACTGACTGCGTTAGGTGCTAAGTTTGCTATGAATGGTGTTGCTGTGAACCTCGGTTATGAAACTGGCGATGGCGTTTCAGCGGCTACTGGTAATGCTTCTGATGATGATCGTATTTCATATGGTCTGGCTGGTAGCTTTGGTGATGTCTCTATGAATTTAGAAGGCAACGATGATGATAAGCTGGGCGTAAATGCATCTTACTCCATGGGGCCTTCTACAGTATGGCTAAGCCATGCAATTGATGATGGTAAAGGTGGTAGTGGTACTGGTGGTGGTATAATTTATACGCAAGGTCAAATTGACTATATGCTTGAGCACAGCGAGTCAGCTGATAAAACTGTTGCTGCTATGAGATACCGTTTCTAAGCTGAGTTTTACTTAGTTTAGATTCAAAAAAAGGCAACTTCGGTTGCCTTTTTGCTTTTTTATGAGCCAAAACTTAAGCAAGCCGTGTTGTATTTAGGTGCTCATTAGATTTTTCCCTGTTGTTTCTCCTTAACCCTCCCTTTCCCAGCTATTCAGGCATATTTGGTCTGACATCATAGTTGTGCATTCTATGCTACTGCTATATTCAGCTTTCAGCTGATCCCAAATCCTGTGCTGTAGAATATTCCTGTGGAGGTAAGAGCCTCAATTGTTATATTTGAATTATGAGGCAATTATTAAATGGTTGACGTTAACGTTAAGTGCTTGTAGTATTCGTAAAAAGGAGTTGCGCATGAAAAATAAGCTGTGGGCGATATCTGAGCTCGGCGAAGAGTTCGGGGTTACCACGCGAACCATAAGGTTTTATGAAGATAAATCACTACTAAATCCACAACGGGTTGGTTCAAACCGGGTGTATACCTATAAAGATCGTGCTCGCTTACAACTTATATTACGTGGTAAGCGGCTTGGTTTTTCTTTAAATGAAATCAAAGAATGTATCGATTTGTATGATGCAGAACTTGATCCTATGCATAAAGAACAGCTTGCTTATTTGTTAGGTTTAGTGCGCAAGCGGATGGCAGACCTGAAAAGACAGCAGGCTGACCTTCAGGAAATGATCAGTGAGCTTGCCCAGATTGAAGCTGAATGTGCGGGCCATATTAAAAATAATGTTATAGATGAGTAAGGCTATGCTTCCAGTCAGTTAGCGCTTTTCTGAGCGACTTCTTATAAATAATGCTGTATTAACCATCATCACCAAGTGGAGAATAGAAATGAAAAACGTTGTTATTGCCGGATACTGCCGGACACCTTTTACCTTAGCTAAGAAGGGTGCGTTGGCACGTGTCCGCCCGGATGATCTGGCTGCGGCAGCAGTTATGGGGTTGATGGCGAAGACAGGTGTTGATGGTAATGAGATTGAAGACCTGATCCTCGGTTGTGCCTTCCCGGAAGGCGAGCAGGGTTTTAACATGGCTCGCCTTGTAGTACTAATGGCAGGTTTGCCTCAGACAATAGCAGGAACAACAGTCAATCGTTTCTGCGGTTCTTCTATGCAATCTATTCATCAGGCGGCCGGCGCCATTCAAATGAATGCTGGTGACGCTTTCATTTGTGCAGGTGTTGAGTCTATGACTCGCGTACCTATGCCTGGTTTTAACCCTTCACCTAACCCTCAGCTTTATAAAGATTTACCCGCTGCGTATGTGAGTATGGGGATTACGGCTGAAAATCTTGCCGGGAAATATGACATTTCCCGTGAAGAGCAGGAAGCATTTGCTGTTGCAAGCCATGCGAAAGCGGCGGCTGCGCAACAGGCTGGCAAGTTTGCTGATGAAATAATATCGGTGGGTTCGGTGAGTGAAGATGGTTGTATTCGTCCGGATACAACACCTGAAACCTTGGCTGGTTTGCGTTTGGCTTTTGATGAGAATGGCTCGGTAACAGCGGGAACTTCTTCTCCTCTTACTGACGGTGCGGCAGCTACATTGGTTTGTAGTGAAGATTTTGCCAAAGCACATGGTATGGATGTTCTGGCGAGAATTAAGAGTATAGCAGTTGCTGGTTGTGCGCCGGAGATTATGGGTATTGGGCCGGTTAACTCTAGTCGAAAAGCATTAGAGCGTGCGGGTTTGAGTGCCAGTGATATTGATGTTATCGAATTAAACGAGGCGTTCTCTGCGCAATCGATTCCATGTGTTCGTGACCTTGATCTCGATATGGCTAAGATTAATCTGGATGGAGGTGCTATTGCATTGGGTCATCCATTGGGTGCAACGGGTGCGCGTATCACTGGCAAAGCAGCCTCACTCCTGAAGCGTGAAGGCGGGCAATTCGCACTGGCTACGCAATGTATCGGTGGTGGCCAGGGGATCGCAACGGTTCTGGAGGCGGTATAAATGGACGCCATGGAAATTAAAAAAGTAGGGGTCATCGGCGCAGGTGTGATGGGGGCAGGTATTGCCGCACACATTGCCAATGCCGGTATTCCTGTCGTCTTACTCGATATAGTGCCTAAGGATGCTGATAACCGAAGTGTAATTGCTGAAGGGGCTGTGGCTAAAATGCTGAAAACAGATCCTGCTCCGTTTATGCATAAACGCAACGCGAAGTTGGTGACCACTGGTAATTTGGAAGACAACCTGGATTTGTTGAGCGATTGTGACTGGATCGTTGAGGCAATCATCGAGAATCTGGGCATTAAGCAAGATCTTTACCGCAAGCTGGAAGATGTTCGTAAGCCCGGCTCTATGTTGTCATCCAATACCTCAACCATTCCTATGAATGACCTAATGAATGGTATGGCGGATGGTTTTGCTGAAAACTTCATGATTACCCATTTCTTTAATCCGCCACGCTATATGCGTTTGCTGGAGATTGCATCGGGTGAAAAAACCAATGCTGATTCAGTGCAGGCTGTGCGTGATTTTAGTGATGTGAAGCTGGGCAAAGGTGTGGTGGTTTGTAAGGACACACCAGGGTTTATCGCTAACCGTATCGGGATTTACTGGATTCAGGTTGCAGTGCAGGAAGCCTTTGCAATGGGCCTGACGGTTGAAGAAGCGGATTCTGTGGTTGGAAAGCCGATGGGTGTTCCGAAAACCGGCGTATTTGCTCTCTCTGATTTGGTTGGGCTGGATTTGCTGCCGCACCTTATGGAAAGCATGGAGCGTACTCTGCCTGCATCCGACCCCATGATGGAGCGCCTGGAAATTCCTGAGTTGATCAGCAATATGATTGCTGATGGTTATACAGGCCGAAAGGGTAAGGGCGGATTTTATCGCTTGAACCGGGAAGGTGGTAAGAAGGTTAAGGAGTCGGTTGATTTACAAACCGGTGAGTACGCACCCTCTGTTAAGGCACGTTTGGCAAGTGTTAAAGCTTCGCGGAAAGGCGGGCTGAAAGCACTGGTGACTCATGAGGATAAGGGGGGCCAGTATGCATGGCGTGTTCTGTCGCAAGTATTGAGTTATGCGGCGTCTTTGGTGCCGGAAATTGCTGATGATGTGCATGCTGTCGATAGTGCGATGCGTCTCGGTTATAACTGGAAGTTCGGGCCATTTGAGTTGATTGATCAGTTAGGTGCTGGTGAGTTTGCTGATCGTCTTGCCACTGAAAACAGGCCTGTTCCGGCTATTTTGGAAAAAGGACGTGCTGGAGGCTTTTATAAGACCGAAGATGCTCAGATTCATTACCTGGATCAGTCTGGTGTGTATCAATTGCTTGAGCGCGGTGATGGTGTGTTGTTGCTTAGTGACATCAAGCTGGGTAGTAAGCCCATAGCAAAGAATGCATCAGCTAGTTTGTGGGATATTGGTGATGGTGTGGTGTGTCTTGAATACCACAGTAAGATGAATGCCATGGATCCACAGATCTTGGAAATGATTGCCAAATCAGTCGGTGTGGTTAAGAAGAAATACAAGGCTTTAGTTATTTATAACGAAGGCACTAATTTCTCGGTGGGCGCAAATCTGGGACTCTTGTTGTTCGCAGCAAACATTGCTGCCTGGGGTCAGGTAGAAGAAATGGTGGAAGCGGGCCAGAATGCTTATAAAGGGTTGAAGTTTGCACCATTTCCTGTAGTAAGTGCTCCTTCGGGTATGGCATTGGGGGGTGGTTGTGAGGTACTGCTGCACTCTGATGCTATTCAGGCGCATGCCGAAACCTATACCGGTTTGGTTGAGGTGGGTGTGGGTGTAATTCCGGGCTGGGGTGGCTGTAAAGAGATGCTGCTGCGGTGGTCAAATAATCCACGACGCCCTGGTGGGTTATTACCTCCTGTTGTGAAGGCCTTTGAAATGATCAGCACTGCGCAAATTGCCAAGTCTGCTCAGGAAGCACAAAGTAGCCTGATTCTGCGTCAAGGTGACGGCATTACGATGAACCGTGATCGTTTGCTTGCTGATGCTAAAGCTAAAGCTTTGTCGATGGTTGAGGGTTATGAAGCACCGGAAGAGCAGGAAATCAGTTTGCCGGGTGGTACTGCGAAAACAGCTATGGAAATGGCTGTGAAGGATTTCCGTACGATGGGTCGCGCGACACCGCATGACGAAGTGGTTTCTCTGGCTTTGGCCGAAGTGTTGAGTGGCGGCGATACGGATATGACTGAAACAGTGTCCGAAGATGATTTGCTCGAACTGGAGCGCGAAGCGTTCATGGAGCTGATTAAGAATAACAATACGCTGGCACGCATGGAGCACATGTTGACCACCGGTAAGCCACTGAGGAATTAATTATGCCAGTTTATAATGCACCTTTACGTGATTTGAGCTTTGTTTATAACGAGCTGTTTGATGGTGAGAGCTTACAGGCTTTGCCGGGATATGAAGATGCCAGCCCTGATTTGGTGGCTGCTATTCTTGAGGAGGCGGGTAAGTTCTGTGAAAACGAATTATTACCACTGAACCAGGTAGGTGACCGGGAAGGCTGTACTTGGGAGGACGGTGAAGTCCGTGTTCCAACGGGCTTTAAAGAAGCCTATGACGCGTTCCATGAAAATGGTTATGCAGCGCTGATTGCTCCTCCGGAATACGGTGGGCAAGGCCTGCCTAAAACACTGGGATTCTTGGTTCAGGAAATAATTTGCTCAACTAATATGGCATTTGGCATGTATCCGGGATTGACCGAGGGTGCGAGCCGTGCGATTGAAGCCTTTGCCAGTGATGAACTGAAATCTGCTTATCTGCCTAATATGATTGCCGGTAAATGGAGCGGCGTAATGTGTCTGACTGAGCCGCATTGTGGCACAGATTTAGGCATGTTGCGCACCAAAGCAGATGATAACGGTGATGGTAGTTTTACACTGTCGGGTACCAAGATTTTCATCAGTGCCGGTGAGCATGATATGGTCGAAAACATTGTTCATTTGGTTTTGGCTCGTGCACCCGGTGCACCGGAAGGCATTAAAGGTATCAGTTTGTTTCTGGTGCCTAAGGTTAAAGTTAACGGTGATGGTTCACTCGGCGAGCGCAATGGTGTGAACTGCGGCGCTATCGAGCACAAGATGGGGATTCATGGTAATTCGACTTGTGTGATTAACTTTGATGATGCACAAGGTTATCTGGTAGGTAAGCTGCATAAAGGTATGTCAGCGATGTTTGTCATGATGAATGCTGCCCGTTTAGGTGTGGGTATGCAGGGTCTTGGCATCAGTGAAGTGGCTTACCAGAATGCAGTCGTTTATGCACGGGAACGGATTCAGGGGCGCTCTTTAAAAGGTGCGGCACAGCCCGATAAAGCGGCTGATCCTTTGACAGTGCATCCTGATGTGCGACGTATGTTGCTAACCATGCGTGCTTATACTGAAGGTAATCGTGCGCTGAATGTCTGGGTGGCAAGGGCATTAGATACTGCTTCAAACGCTGAAGATGCTCAGGAAAGAGAAGATGCTGCGGCGTTGGTTTCTTTAATGACTCCGATCTGTAAGTCATTCATGACAGATTGTGGTTCTGATATCGCGAATATGGGTATGCAGGTCTACGGTGGTCACGGTTATATATCGGAGTGGGGCATGGAGCAGTTTGTGCGTGATGCACGTATTGCTCAGATCTATGAAGGCACTAATGGCATTCAGGCGCTTGACCTTGTGGGGCGGAAAATGCCTGAAGGTATGGGGCGTAACCTGCGGCCATTCTTCCATACGATTGCTAATTACCTCGAAGAAAAAATGCATGATGAGCGCGATGAGATGCAGCCATTGATTATGATGGTGGCTAAGTCCTTTGGGCGTTTACAGGTAACTACAGGTTGGATTGCTCAGAAGGGTATGAAAAACCCGGAAGAAGCTGGAGCAGCGGCAACTGATTATCTGCGCATGTGTGGTTTGGTAGCTCTGGGTTACTTATGGCTGCGTATGGCGGATATAGCATTGGATAAGCTGGACGGTGATGAGGCGATGTTTTATCAGGCCAAAGTCGATACGGCTAATTTCTTCTGCAAGCGTTTGTTGCCGCAGACCGGCTCGCTGATGTCAGCGATTATGTCGGGCAGTGATAGCATGATGGCGTTTGATGAGGCGGCTTTTTAGTTGTCAGTATTTTTCAATCAGTAATAAAAAACGGCGCTTCAGTTATTTGAAGCGCCGTTTTTGTGTTTACAGTTGTTAGTTAGGTTTAAAGATCAAAACGATCCAAATTCATCACTTTATCCCAGGCTTTAACAAAGTCACGTAAGAACCGTTCTTCAGAATCCTGACAGCCGTAAACTTCAGCAATGGCACGAAGCTGTGAATTCGAGCCAAAGATCAGATCGATACGTGTACCTGTCCATTTCAATTCGCCTGTAGCACGGTCACGCCCTTCGAAAACATCAGCGTTTTCAGATGCTGCCTTCCAGGTTGTGCCCATATCAAGCAGATTCATGAAAAAGTCATTACTCAGTGTTTCAGGCTGTGTAGTGAAGACGCCATGTTCAGACTGATCAGTATTGGTATTCATAACACGCATACCACCCACAAGTACTGTCATTTCAGGCGCCGTCAATGTCATTAGTTGCGCCTTATCGACCAGCATTTCCTCAGCAGATACTCTGTATCGGCCTTTCTGATAATTGCGGAAGCCATCTGCAATAGGTTCGAGCACATCGAAGGATTCAACATCGGTTTGTTCCTGCGCAGCATCAGTGCGACCCGGTGTAAATGGAACTGTGATGTCATGCCCGGCATTTTTCGCAGCTTGTTCAACGCCTGCACAACCACCCAAAACGATTAGGTCGGCCAGAGATACTTTTTTGCCATCAGATTCTGTGTTGTTAAACACCTTCTGAATAGCTTCGAGGTTCTGTAGCACTTCCCCTAGTTGACTCGGTTGGTTAACGGTCCAGTCCTTCTGAGGTGCGAGGCGAATACGAGCACCATTTGCACCACCGCGCATGTCCGAACCACGATAGGTTGAGGCCGAGGCCCAGGCGGTCGAGACTAACTGTGATACAGATAAACCGGAGGCATGGATTTGATTCTTTAAAGAAGTGATATCCTGTTCGTCAATCAATTCATGATCGACTGCGGGCACCGGATCTTGCCAAATCAATACTTCATCAGGTACCTCCTCGCCAAGATAGCGTGCGCGAGGCCCCATATCGCGATGGGTTAGTTTGAACCATGCACGGGAGAAGGCTTCAGCCAGTTGATCCGGGTTCTCATGAAAACGGCGTGAAATTGGCTCATAGATAGGATCCATGCGCAACGCCATGTCGGCGGTGGTCATCATGGGTGCGCGACGTTTTGAAGGATCATGTGCATCGGGTACAGTGTTATCACCAGAACCATCCTTAGGTGTCCATTGTTGAGCACCCGCAGGGCTTTTTGTCAGCTCCCACTCGTAGCCGAACAGGTTGTCAAAGAAGCCGTTATCCCAGGCAATAGGGTTATTAGTCCATGCACCTTCTAACCCACTACCAATTGCATCGCCGCCTTTACCGATTCCGAAGCTGCTGTTCCAGCCCATGCCCTGTTCTTCAATACTGGCACCTTCTGGTGCAGCACCTACCATTGCGGCATCACCGGCACCATGGCATTTGCCAAAAGTATGTCCGCCTGCTACCAGTGCGACGGTTTCTTCATCGTTCATAGCCATGCGAGCAAAAGTTTCCCGAATGTCACGCCCGGAAGCGATAGGGTCAGGCATTCCATTGGGGCCTTCAGGGTTAACATATATCAAGCCCATTTGAACAGCCGCTAGTGGGTTTTCGAGGTCCCTGTCACCACTGTAACGCTCATCACCCAGCCATTCTGTTTCTGATCCCCAATAGATATCTTCTTCAGGTTCCCAAATATCTTCGCGCCCACCCGCAAAACCGAAGGTTTTGAGCCCCATGGATTCAATGGCACAGTTGCCAGCAAGAATCATCAGGTCGGCCCATGAAATTTTCTTGCCGTATTTCTGTTTGATTGGCCAAAGCAGCATGCGTGCTTTATCAAGATTGACGTTATCGGGCCAGCTATTGAGTGGGGCGAAACGTTGGTTGCCTGTGCCAGCGCCACCACGTCCATCAGCGGTGCGGTATGTGCCAGCACTGTGCCAGGCCATTCGTATGAATAGTGGGCCATAATGACCATAATCTGCTGGCCACCAATCCTGTGAGGTGGTCATTAAGTCAACGATATCCTGTTTAAGGGCATCAAGGTCAAGGCTATTAAATGCTTCTGCGTAGTTGAATGCTTCGCCCATTGGGTCGGACAAACTGGAATGTTGATGCAATACATTGAGTTTTAACTGGCTTGGCCACCAGTCCTTGTTTGAAGTGCCGCCGCCTGCTGAGTGTTGAATAGTTCCACTCATGACAGGGCATTTGGTGATGTCGTTCATAAAATTGCCTCCTTGTTGATCTGAATTTGTTTACCATACCTTTATATTTATAAGCTTTCGTCCTTTGTCTGGCTATTTTATTAAATCGATTAATTCGATAGATTTTTCGATAATAATTATATATATCGATTGATTGGATGTGATTTTTCCCTGGCGATTCTAGCCATTTGTCAGGTAAAACTAGTTGATTCTATTCAAAATAACTTAAGCTTAACCTGCCCCTAAGCTACCGATGGTGTTAATTTTGCGTTACTTTTTACTGATTCTACTTATGACTTTGACATCTGTTTTGAATGCAGAGGTTTTTCAGTGGAAGGATGCCAATGGCAATACGGTATTCGGAGATAGTCCACCTGAATCTGCTGCTGCCACAGAGATAAACCTTCCCGTGTTGACCGTCGCAGATCGGTATTCCATAGATGACGAAGATAAGAAGCAATCAACAGCTACTGCTTCTGAGGACTCTAAAGATGATGTGGTTGAATATACGCGCTTTGCAGTTAAGTCTCCTGGTAAGGGAGAAACTATTCGAGCGAATAATGGTCATTTAATGGTTCAGCTTGATCTTAAGCCCGCCTTACAGGCAGGGCATGGTATTGCGCTGTATATGGATGGAAAACAGATTGCCAGTAAAGCGTCTACTACTTTTTCGTTGACTGAGGTTGATAGAGGCTCGCATAGTCTTTTTGCTGTTTTGCACGATGCAAGTAAGAGTGTTTTGAAAAATACTGAAGCTGTTAAGTTTACAGTGTTACGTGCTTCGAAATTAAATTAAGCAGAAGGGGGCGCGAGGTTATTTGCACCGGAGCCCTTTGAAGTTTCACCTGTCTCTTTGGCCAAAAATAGCAGTCCCAATTCGGACAATCGTTGCACCTTCTGCAATGGCTGCTTTCATATCACCTGTCATGCCCATTGATAAGGTATCAAGCGCCATTCCTCTTTGAATCAGATCCTCCTGCAAACGTCTGACTTTGGCAAACACATCGCGCTGTTGATTAAAATCATTCGTCGATGCAGGAATGGTCATCAGGCCGCGTAATTTTACTCCGGGTAAATCTGCTATTTGTTCTGCCAGTTCAGGCAGAGCTGCTGGAGTAACACCCGATTTACTGGCTTCATCGCTAATATTGATTTGTAGGCAAATATTGATGGGCGGCATGCCCTCTGGACGTTGCTCACTCAGGCGGCGTGCGATTTTTATCCGTTCTACTGAATGGATCCAATGGGCAATCTCAGCGATCTGACGGGTTTTGTTAGATTGAATGGGGCCAATAAAATGCCATTGGATGTCAGTGTTTTTTAGCTCAAGCGCTTTTTCGTGCATCTCCTGAGCATAATTTTCACCAAAGGCCCTTTGTCCTGTTTCCATGGCCGTGATGATGGCACTGCTGGGGTGGCGCTTACTGACTGCTAATAACTGAACACTGCCCGGCCGGCGTTTGTAATTATGTTCAGCCTGTTGGATGCTCTGGCCGATTATCTGGAGATTCTCACTGATTGTCATGGTTCGTGTTAACTTCTCGGTAAATGCTGGGCTCGTTATAACGATTGAGCTGTACTAATCAAAATCATAAATAATAATTGAATATAACATATGGATATTACCCAACTTCTTGCCTTTGGCGTTAAGAGTAATGCATCAGACTTGCACTTATCGGCCGGTTTGCCGCCGATGATTCGTGTGGATGGTGAGATACGGCGCATTAACCTCCCTGTGCTTGAGCATAAACAGGTGCACGGCATGGTGTATGACATCATGAATGATAATCAGCGTAAATCTTATGAGGAAGAGTGGGAGTGCGATTTCTCCTTCGAAGTGCCGGGTGTGGCTCGATTTCGTGTTAATGCTTTTAATCAGGGGCGTGGTGCTGGTGCTGTTTTCCGTACAATTCCCAGTAAAGTATTGTCACTTGATGAGCTTCGGGCGCCCAAAATTTTCCGCGCCCTTGCCGATAAGCCCCGTGGCTTGGTATTAGTTACAGGACCTACCGGTTCGGGCAAATCCACCACCCTGGCGGCGATGATCGATTATAAGAATGAGACTAATTATGGTCATATTCTCACCATTGAAGACCCTATCGAATTTGTTCATGAAAGTAAGAAGGGCCTGGTGAATCAACGTGAGGTTCATCGTGACACAAGGGGGTTTGAGATTGCCTTGCGTTCTGCTTTGCGTGAAGATCCTGACACTATCATGGTGGGGGAAATGCGTGATCTGGAAACCATTCGTTTAGCACTAACTGCGGCTGAAACGGGTCACCTGGTCTTTGGTACTTTGCATACGACCAGTGCGCCCAAGACCATTGACCGGATAGTGGATGTATTTCCTGCAGCAGAAAAAGAAATGGTGCGATCCATGTTATCTGAATCATTAGAAGCCGTGATTTCTCAGCATCTGATAAGAAAACAAGGCGGCGGGCGGGTAGCTGCTCATGAGATTTTGGTGGGTACTCGTGCCATACGAAATCTAATCCGGGAGAACAAGATTCCTCAGATTCGTTCTGCTATGCAGACTGGTTCGAGTGATGGAATGCAGACATTCGACCAATCATTACAGAGTCTTGTAATGAAGGGTGATATTGACCGCGATGTGGCTCGGCAGCATGCCGAAAACCCTGACACTATTTAAGACTAAGCAGGAGAGATTATGGATCGCGATAATGCAATGGATTTCATCCAACGTCTGTTAAAAAAGATGCTGGAAATGGGGAGTTCAGATTTGTTTGTAACAGTTGATGCTGCTCCTTCTGTAAAAATTGATGGTGAGATACGGTCGTTGGTTCCGAATATTCTGACTGAAGCGAATGTCCGTATGTTGGTGCGTTCGGTGATGAATGATCATCAGTTAAATCAGTTTCAGCAGGATATGGAGTGTAATTTTGCTATTAGTCTCCCGGACTCGACACGTTTCCGGGTGAATGCTTTTACTCAGAGGGGTTGTCCTGGCATGGTGTTACGGCATATTCCGGCTGACATTCCGGATTTTAACAGCCTATCCTTGCCACCTATTTTACGCGACCTGGTGATGGCCAAACGTGGTTTGGTGCTTTTTGTGGGTGCAACCGGCTCGGGTAAGACGACATCTCTGGCTTCAATGTTGGACTTCCGAAATAAGAATACCAAAGGTCATATTGTGACTATTGAGGATCCTATTGAATTCATTCACGAGCACAAGGGGTGTCTCGTGACCCAGCGTGAGGTGGGTATTGATATGGTTAGTTCTGAAGTGGCACTAAAAAATACGCTGCGCCAGGCACCTGATGTCATATTATTGGGTGAAGTGCGTGATCGGGAGGAAATGGAATACGCCATGGCTTATGCCGAGACAGGCCATCTTTGTCTTACTACTATGCATGCTAATAGTGCTAACCAGGCGATTGAACGTATCCTTAATTTTTTCCCGGAAGCGCGCCACAGTCAATTGCTGATGGATTTGTCGCTCAACCTTAAGTCAGTTGTGTCTCAGCGTTTGATAAAGAACGCAGACGACACTGGTCGTATACCTGCCGTTGAGGTAATTATTAATACACCGTTGATGGCTGACTTAATTGCTAAAGGGGATGTGTCTGGTATGAAGGCCCTGGCATCTAAGTCCCGCGAATACGGTATGTGTACTTTTGACCAGGCGTTGTTTGATATGATTGAAAGCCGAAAGATTACTGTGCATGAAGGTTTGCGGAATGCAGATTCTATAAATGACCTGCGTTTAAAGCTTAAGCTGGAAAGCCGCTTCTCGAAGGAGAATGATTTCTTCAAAGGTACTGAGAAGCTCGAAATTGAACTCGTAGAAACCATAAGATAATAAAAATTATGAGTAATCTTGTTGATGATGATATGAGAATCACGCCTTTATTGCATATGATGGTGAAGCAACAGGCATCTGATATTTACCTTACCACGGGAGCGCATGCTTCAATTAAAGTGCGTGGCCAGCTAGAGCGAATTAGCCGGGAGCCGATGAAGCCGGGAAATATTCGTCAACTGGCTGAGGAAGTCCTTAGCCCGGGTGAAATAGAACGTTTTTTTGAAGAGCGTGAGCTAAACAAAGGCCTTGCTTTAAAAGGTATTGGTCGTTTTCGGATGAATCTATATTTCCAGCGTGGCGAGGTCTCAATGGTGATTCGCCATATTCGCAGCCATATTCCTGAGCCTGATGACTTGTGCCTTCCTGATGTGCTGAAAAAAATGACAATGGGACATAACGGCCTGATACTTTTTGTCGGCTCTACAGGTTCCGGGAAATCAACTTCTATGGCGTCCTTGATCCAGTATCGCAATGAACGTCATTGTGGGCATATCTTAACGATCGAAGATCCTATCGAATACACTTTTAGCCATGGTCAATCTATCGTTGGTCAGCGGGAAGTTGGGTTCGATACGCTGAGTTATGCTAATGCGATGCGTGAAGCTATGCGTGAAGCGCCTGATATGATTATGGTGGGTGAGGCGCGTGATTCAGAAACGATGGAAGCAGTACTGGGTTTTGCTGATACTGGTCATTTGGTGATCTCAACACTACATGCCGTCAATGTGGCTCAGGCCTTGGAGCGTATTCTTTATTTGTTTCCAAATGAAAGTAAAAGCCGTGTTTTGATGGACTTGTCATTAAACTTAAGGTGTATTGTTGCGCAGCGTCTGATTCCTTCTGAAGATGGTGAGTCTTTACACTTGGCGGCAGAATTGTTGGTGAATACGCCCTATGCAGCAGAGCTTATCCGTAAAGGCCAGTTTAACGAATTGATCGAAGTGATCGAAAAGAGTGCTTCGGACGGCATGGTGAGTTTTGATCAATCTTTGTATCAGTTGTACCATGATAAGAAAATTAGCAAAAGCAGTGCTCTTGAGTATTCAACTTCGCGAAATAATCTGGAATGGCAGATTAACTTTGGTAAAGGGCAGGGGGGATTTTCAGGTGACCCCTATAAAGAAGTTGATGGTAAGACAGTCTATGAAAAGGTTGTTGAGTCCAGTTCTGTGGGGCATGCTGGCAAACAAACTGCCCTTCCTGCCCCGGCATAGGTTATTGCTGGCAGCGCAGTGTGTTCACTTCCAATAGTTATTTTGAGTGACTTCATCTGTCTATCGTTTACGGGGCGCTCTGGGTTCGGCTCAGAGTAACCCCCGACAGTTTAAGTTGGCAGTGATTTAGCGTTGTCTATAGTCAGCGAGGCCTTCTGTCGCTAAAAAATGGGCAATCAGTACTCTGATTGTTCGTACACCTCCTCGGGTTGTTCCAATATTTGTATCCGTTCTGGTTATACATAGTTCCAACATCTTTCAATCTATTGACCAAATTTGTCTTGATGCCTCGTTGGGTTTCTATTTGTCAGGGGAATTCGATTATACTCCAACACCATAGACGCAAGTAGGCAAAGAGAATCACTATGAAAGCAGATTTCTGGCATGAGCGCTGGGATAAAAACCAGATTGGGTTTCATCAGCAAGCCGTTAATTCACACCTGCATGATTTTTGGGGTAAGCTAGATGCTGGGCCTGATGCAACGGTTTTTGTGCCTTTGTGTGGCAAGAGTGGAGACATGCTTTGGTTACGTTCACAGGGCTATCAGGTGCTGGGAATAGAGCTGAGTGAAATTGCTGTTCGTGATTTTTTTGCGGAAAATCAGTTGCAAGCTGAGGTGACGACTCAAGGTAAATTCCAACGATGGTCTGCCGATGGTTTGGTCATCTTACAAGGCGATTTCTTCGATTTGACGGAGGGCGACCTCGCAGATTGTGGTGCTGTTTTTGACCGGGCATCATTGATTGCTTTGCCGCCAGAAATGCGTACAGCTTATGCGCAGCACTTTCAGAACATTCTGCCATCTTCCTGCCATACCTTATTAATAACTATTGAGTATGATCAGTCTGTTGCCGGGGGGCCACCCTTCTCTGTATTCGAGTCAGAAGTGCGTGGCTACTATGAAAGTAATTTCTCTGTTGAGTTGTTGCGGGTCGTTGATGCATCAGATGATTTACCGGGCCTTAAGAAGCGTGGTGTGCCAAAAATAGATGAAAAAGTTTATTTGCTGGTTGGAAATGCAAGTTAAATGACAGACTCTGCCGTAACGCTTAAAAATGATGGCAATGTCTGGAGGCAGTTGAGTCCCTACCTAACCCAATATGGCCGGGGCTGTCTCAGTTACTCAATGATGCAATCGGGTATGGAATATTATCTGGAGCCTGGAGTAGGCTTTATCGCTTATCTGCCTTTCCGCCATTTCTTACTGGCTCCGCTAGGGCGGAAGATAGTTTTGGCAAATCCGGTTTGTGCTCAGGAAAATGCGAAAGGTCTGCTGGGGCGCTTTCTTGCAAAACACAAGCATGTCATTTTGCTGGAGTGCAGTGCTGAGATAGGTGGTTTTATGCAGTCCATGGGCTATGAAGTCAATATGGTCGGCCAGGAGTGTGAGTTGTCCTTACCTTATAAGCTAACAGGTAAACACAGAGCTAAAATCAGGCAGTGGCGCAACAAATGTGAGCGTGAAGGCGTAGTTGTTGAGGAAAAGGCTATTTCCAGCTGTGACATGTCTGAAATTGAGGCGTTGTCTAAAGAATGGATACAAGAAAAAGGTGGTAAGGAACTAATATTGCTCACCCGGCCTTTTATTGCTGCTGACGAGGTTGATGTTCGATGTTTCTGGGCCAGGCAGAATGGTAAGTTAATTGGTTTAGCAATCTTTGACCCTATGTATAGGGAGGGTCGTGTTATTGGGTATTACCATAACTTTGACCGTATTACCGAGAATGCACCCAACGGAAGCAGTGCTTTCATTATTACTGAAGCCATACAAGCTTTTGTCGCGGAAGGTAAAGAGGTAGTTTCTTTGGGGTTGATGCCACTTTATGTGTTGCGACCACACTTCCGGCAAAATGAGTTCACGATGAAGGCCTTGAAATATGCTCATGCCAAGTTGAACCACCTCTATCCGTTTCAGGGTAATATCTCGCATAAAAAGAAGTTTCATGGCCAGTTATCACCCGTGTATTTTGCTTCTACTAACGGTAATAGCTTGCGGGAAATATTTATTCTTATGAAAGCTATGAGGATGATTTGAATGAATATGACCAGCAGTCAGCGTAGTTATTTTTAGGGTGGGGCCAATAATTCTGTGTCAGTGTGGGTAGATTTATCATTGCTGTTGCCCTTATGTTATGTTTCTTAAGCTTAGTCATTTTGTGTAGGTATATTGTTGATGTCACAACGTTGTCGGGTAAAGGTCTGCGGTATTACATCAGTATCTGATGCCTTAATGTTAGCAGAAGCTGGGGTCGATGCTATTGGGCTTGTTTTTTACCATAAAAGCTCCCGATATCTCGGGTTAAAGCAGGCTCAGGAAATTATTAATGCGCTGCCGCCTTTTGTGAGTACAGTCGGGTTGTTTCTGGATGCCGATGACACTTTTGTCCATGATGTATTGGAAGTTTTGCCGCTCGATGTACTCCAGTTTCATGGTTCAGAATCTCCGGCGTATTGTACTGGCTTTTCCCGGCCCTACATTAAAGCGGTGGGAATGAAGGGGCTGCTTGCCAGTGGTGGTTTCGAGGCTTATGCTGACCAATATGCTGGTGCGCAAGGGGTATTAGTGGATAGTCATGCACCAGGGGCCGCCGGTGGGACTGGTGAGGTGTTTGATTGGACACAGGTGCCGCAGAATTATTTAAAACCTATTATCTTAGCGGGTGGATTAAAGCCAGCTAATGTAACTGAAGCTATTTTAGCGACCAGGGTGTATGCAGTTGATGTCAGTAGTGGCGTGGAAGTCAGTCCCGGTGTTAAAGATAGTTTGAAGGTCAAAGATTTTATGCAGTCGGTTGCTGAAGCCGAGCGTCAGCTACCGTGAAAGCCATCTTTTTATCATTCGGGGCGAAAGGTGACTTTCATGGCTGTTAAGATAAATGTATATAGAATTTAGAGAAATTAATCATGAGCTGGTTTGAAAAGCTAATACCTTCGCGCATTCGTACTGAAGGAACGACTGAGAAGAAGTCCATCCCGGAAGGTTTGTGGCACCAGTGTACGGAATGCCATTCTGTGTTGTATCGTGCTGAATTGGAACGTAATAACGAAGTTTGTCCGAAGTGCCAGAATCATATGCGGATTTACGGCCGTAAACGCCTGAACGCTTTTTTGGATAAGGAAGGTCGGGAAGAGATCGGAGCTAAGGTCGAACCTATCGATATTTTGAAGTTCAAGGACAGCAAAAAGTATAAGGACCGGCTTAATGCCGCACAGAAAGCCACCGACGAAAAGGATGCCCTGATTGTAATGAAGGGGACGGTACTTGATGTGCCCATGGTCGTTGCTGCATTTGATTTCCGCTTCATGGGCGGATCGATGGGGTCGGTAGTGGGTGAGCGGTTTATTCGGGGCGTGCAATTGGCCATCGAAGAAAAAATTCCATTTATTTGCTTTAGTGCCAGTGGCGGCGCGCGCATGCAGGAAGCGTTGTTTTCTCTGATGCAAATGGCGAAAACCAGTGCGATATTAACCCGGCTCTCTGAAAAAGGCGTGCCGTATATTTCAGTGCTGACTGATCCGACTATGGGCGGTGTATCAGCCAGTTTTGCCATGTTGGGTGATGTCCAAATTGCTGAACCGAATGCGTTGATTGGCTTTGCGGGGCAGCGTGTTATTGAGCAAACTGTTCGTGAAAAGCTGCCTGAAGGCTTTCAGCGCAGTGAGTTTCTTCTGGAAAAGGGCGCAATTGATATGATTGTGCACCGTAATGAAATGAGGGAAACTATTGCTGATTTGCTGACGATTTTACAGAACAAGCCTACCCCGGTTAAGCTTGAGCCAGTGGCCAGCAATGATGAGCCGGAAGAGCCAGCTGCTGCGTGAGTAACAAAAAAACCTTACAGGAATGGCTGGCCTGGCAAGAATCGTTGCATTTATCTGCTATTGATTTAGGGCTGGATAGGATTGGTGAGGTTGCAGAGCGCATGGATTTGCTGCAACCAACATTTCCACTTATTACCGTTGCGGGTACGAATGGTAAAGGGTCAACGGTTGCTTTGTTAAGTGCTGTCCTGGATGAAGCCGGTTATAAAGTGGGTGCTTATACTTCACCGCATATACTCCATTATAATGAGCGAATTGCCCTTAACCGAAAGCCGGTGAACGATGATTTAATCTGTGCGGCTTTTGAGGCTATTGATGCTGTACGTGGTGATATATCGCTTACTTACTTTGAATTTGGCACTCTGGCCGCGATGTGGGTATTCATGCAGAGCGATGTCGATGTTGGAATTCTTGAGGTGGGTCTTGGCGGGCGGCTGGATGCTGCTAATCTTTGGAATGCGGATGTTGGGATAATTACCGGGATCGGTGTTGATCATATCAGCTGGCTGGGCGATGATCGTGAGGTGATTGGGCGGGAAAAAGCCGGAATAGCGCGGGCTAATAAGCCGTTGGTCTGCGGTGACCCGAATCCTCCCCAAAGTATTGCCGATTACGCGGCAATGATAGGTGCTCAATTATTGCAGCTAGGTGAAGATTTTTCGATCCGGGGATCTGAGCAACAGTTTAGTGTTTATTTGCAACAGGATACTAAGCAATCCTGTTGGGAAAATTTGCCATTTCCGGCTTTACTGGGTGAAGTCCAATTGCAAAATGCGGCCTGTGCATTGATA
>CANNZV010005539.1:0-26069 GCA_947561585.1 Caprella mutica
AGCCAATTAAGGTCTTGGAAGTTTTTTCTTGTTGGTAAAGATGTTGACCAATTCATTAAAGACAAATATGATTCACAAAAAAACAAAGGCAAATTGTTTCTAGTTGAATCAGTTAGGAACTACGAAATATATGCATTGAAGTGGGATGACCTATTCCAAATATTTCAGAACAAGCATAAGCATCTGATAAATAAGTTAGAATATAAAAGTGAGGTTCTTGAAATACTAAAAGAAAAAGGAATTGAAATGGATAAAACAATGTCGAACGAACTTACAAAAGAAGCAATAAAGGAATAAATACGGGTCATAACAATATATATCAGATCATATCTCCTCGTACCTCGGAGAGACGATCGATATAATCATCCGTTACATGCAATTAGGCTTCAAATTTCTCATTTCCAATTCTCGAATAGCAAATAACTTAATTAGAATGCACCCTATTTTTAAGTTCATAATTATCATATGCTGATTTTGCACAAGTCAAATTCTACTTTATTAAATTTAAAATTCTCAATTTAGTTGCAATTTCAAAGTATTGTATATACATTGTAATCACATAATGTGCTATGAAAACTAAAATAATACAAATAGGAAACTCTAAAGGGTTAAGACTTAGTAAAACAATTCTAAACAAATATGAAATTGAAGATACAGTAGAGTTAATTCTAAAGAAAGATTCTATTGAATTAAGACCAATAAAAAATCCTCGTGACGGTTGGGATGAAGCTTTAAAGAAAATGAATCAAAAAGGAGATGACGAATTATTGATAAATGACATATTTAGTGAAGAAGATCTTGAAGAATGGAACTAAGACAATATCAAATAGTCAATGTCAATCTTGACCCTACTATTGGCAGTGAAATAAAGAAAACTCGACCATGTATTATCGTTTCTCCTGACGAAATAAACAATAATTTAAAAACTGTCATTATTGCACCAGTTACATCAACAAAAAGAAATTATCCAACAAGAACACAAATTTTAATTGCAAATAAAGAAGGTCGTGCTGTGCTGGATCAAATCAGAACGATAGATAAATCACGTGTAATTAAAGTCATCGGAGAGATAACCACGAAGGAATCTATAGCAATTAAAAATGTAATTAAGAAAATGCTCGTTGAATAAAAAGATAAAAGCATGTAACACTAGATCCTATGCCCAACTTTAACTTTTATATTTTATTAGTTTTTTCCTTCATATTTTTCCCGAATAGAAATAAAAGGTCTTTACAAAAAGGAGACCTTTTGTTTACGGTAATATTGGTTCAGCATCCTATTTGTGATATTACAAATCACTTTGTAAGCCACTAGCACATGTCTGTCAATATCTACTTTAAGAGTTCACCAGTTATGAATTTGTGATTCTAGATTTTAAGTCACTTATAGTGTTTTGTGATACTCCAGCCTTTATGCCTTAATTAAACTCATTTATTTTGGCAGCACTTTTTTTACCTTTTAATTCGTAACAATGAATCTCTTAATAATATTTCGACCTTGGTTGATGTATAGTCTGATATTTTAGTCCTATTGGAATGCTTCCTTCAACGTTATTGTACAATATGTTTGAAGCAATGGCTTTGGTAGCTGAGACGCATACAATAGAATGTTCGTTTCCAGATTTGCTAAGGGAAGTTAAATTGGTACGGAAGAAATTGATAATGGTTTTTGGAATGTATAATATCGAAACGTACTTTTATAAAGTATGAACGAAAGATTAATAGATAAACAGTAAACCTATTTATCTTTTCGGAAAATAAAAGAGTAAACTATCTGTCTATCTATACAGTTATTAAATTTGAAAAGCGATTCGAAAAAACCTATAGCGACTAAAATGAGAATCAAAAAATTAAACTATAACATAACTTCTGACCCAAAGTTTTTGGACGATCAAAATATGGTTACCCCGGAATTATCAAGTAAACTTGAATATTATTATGATCTGGCTTTAGGTGGAAAAAAATCGAGTATTCAAAAAATACTAAATGCTATTGAAAAGCATCCAAATAATCCTCAACTAAAAAACTATTTATCAGTGTTATATGGGCAGCTCAATGAAACTCAAAAAATGTTTGACGTAAATAAATGGGTAATTGCTGAGCATCCAAATTATCTATTTGGTAAACTGAATTTGGCTAATCAACACTATCTAAAACAAGAGTATGATAAAATGCCTGAAGTATTAGGTCATGAAATGGAATTAAAAACGCTTTATCCAAATCGTGAAACATTTCACTTAAATGAAGTCACTTCGTTTTTAAAAAGTACAATACTATATTATACAGCAATTGATAATCTTGATCAAGCAGAATACGATTTGATTTAATGAAACAATTGGCGCCTGATTCTCCTGATACGGATATGATAATGCGTCACATTTTTGTAGCAAGAATGAAGGCTGGCCAAAAACGCTATGAAGAAGAACAAAAAACTAAAATATCAGTAATAACAAAATCTCAAGAGACGAATATCATTGGCAAACAACCAAGATTCCATCATCAAGAGATTAATGAACTGTATGCAAATGGACTCTATATCCAAAAAGAAAAATTAGACACTATTTTGTCTCTTCCGAGAGCATCACTTATAGAAGATCTTGAGTTGGTTTTAAAGGATAGTATTAACCGATATTCCTATTTTCAGAAGATGGTGAATGAAGAGGGATGGCAAGAAGAAACAATGAACTTTGTAATTCACGCAATCTATATTTTGGGAGAGCTGAAAGCTTCTGATAGCTTAAATACTATATTTGATGTTTTAAGTCAATCAGAGGAGTACTTAGAACTTTATTTGGGTGACTTTCTTGCTGGAATGTTATGGGAACCTATTTATAAAATTGCAGCAAACAGTTTAGAAACATGCAAGGAATTCATGTTTACGCCTGGCATTAGCACCTATGCTCGATCTACTTTTCCTGATATGGTTGAGCAAATAGCGTTGCATCATCCAGAAAGGTTTAAAGATGTCATAACTTGGTTTAATGACATAATACAATTCTTCCTAAACAGTTCTATTGATGACAATGTAATTGATAGCGATCTTATTGCTTTAATAATTTGCAATTTGATTGATATTAATGGAAATGAACTGTTGCCTCAAATAGAAAAATTATTCGAGAAGGGATTAGTTTCAACAGGAGTATGTGGTCAATGGAATGATGTAAATGAAGCATTTACACGACCTCACAGTTTCGAAAGAAGTAAGGAAATACTCTCAATATTTAATCGATATGAGAATATTACTTCAACTTGGGCTGGGTACAACGAAGAAAAAAATTATCCCAAAATTGATTTTGGAGATGAATATGATATAATTAATAAGCCAATAAAAGTAGGTGTTAAAATAGGGCGTAATGAAAAATGTCCATGCGGAAGTGGGAAAAAGTACAAAAAATGTTGTCTAAATAATTGACAGATAATCACCAAAGAGAGTTGGATTATCCACATAAATATCACATCTTAAGTCTCACCAAGTTCCTTGACATTTACTAATCATTACAACACTCTTCCTATGCCATTATGCACATGGTAAACAGAAAAATTCTAACAAGCATAACTCTTATGCTTTGTATTTAAGGAAGAAATATATGACCATCTGAAAACAGTCCTGTTCTAAAATGAAATCTTTAATGATAGTTTCAGAATCTAAAAAGACAACCTTTCAAAAGTCAAATTCTTAATATCAAAATTTTAACCATTGACTGATTTTTTCCAGATTTTAGTATGTTTAATTGCGCCCGGAAAATAATATGATTAAACACCTTACATATAATTAATTCTGATATACTATACTTTTGCATATCTTAGACTGAGATTAAAGAACTGTTTATTAAAACCAACTTACCATGAAGAATCGTCCGACAATTCATTTGTACTTATTTATAGTATTACTTTTTTCAGCCAATTATATTTATGCAGAGGGCATCAAAGAGATGTCACCCAATGGATCAATTACAATACTTGGAAATAATACCACAGATATCGCTGCTCTTCATATTAATCATGATCGGTTCAATCTTTTTGCTTCGTACGATAATCCTAGTGATACCAGTCGATTGCATATTCATATTGCTGATCCAGCAAATGAAATGATATACCTTGGTTTTAGCATAGGACATCTAAACCAAACTGGAGCGAATCCACCTTTAGAAGATTTTGAATACAGAATAAAAGATCCAAATGGCAATGTTGTTTTTGGTCCTATCAAAGTATGTGTTGGGGAAACAGGTCCTGGAATTATTGATAATTGGCTTCAAGGCACTTCTGGCCCCATGCAACAAGGAAACGCAAACGGTTACAATGCAATGAGAATAAATTCTGTGGAACTTACGTCTGCAGGTTGGACTGGCAAAGGCGATTACTATATTGAATTTGAATCAATGTCTGGTAATGCTTTTCTGGTGGATTTTTGGGACATTACTGTTGTAGATCAATCTGGAAATACACCCATTGAAAAAAAAGGAAGAATTTGGTCCTATAATTGGGCTTTATTTGCAATCAATGATTTCGGTTTTCCGGAAAGACCATTCAATGGAGCTTTTTACATTTGTTCTCCAGATATCCTTGATCCCAATGCGGCATTCATTACAAAAATTGATTTTAATGGTAGTGATTTTAAACCAGCAGCATTTAATATTGCCTTTAATAGCTTTGGTTCACGAAACACAGGAAATATCATAATGGACAGACAGAGTGTCCAGGGATTTAATTTTACGACCGCCGAATACGCTATATTTCTCAATGATCCAGTTGATATTTGCAATACTGCAACGGTCGGAAACTTAGAATTTACCGGTATAGATCATTGTGCGATCGATGAATACTGCATTAATTATATTACAAATCGAATAGGTCAAGTAAGTGTATTGGTTGATCTCGATGGGCCTGACGGAAAATATACTCCTGGAACACAAGATGTTTTATTGGTACAGAATGTGGATAGCATGGACATCGGAGCCACTATTTGCTTGCCTTGGGATGGTGTTGACGGAATAGGTAACCCGGTTACGTCTACAGATGATCTAATCCTCAATGTAAGCATAGATTTTAATCAGGGTGTTACCCATTTTCCGATTTATGACGCAGAATTATTGTTGAATGGTTTTAACATTGAAGCCGTTAGACCAGTAGGCTCTCAACCAAAGTTGTACTATGATGATTCAAATATTTCTTTTAATTCTGGAATACCAGAACCTAATATTCAACTTGAAGGATGTGAGCTTCCTTGTCACAGATGGTCTAATTCTGACTATGGTAATATAAATACAATCAACTCTTGGTGGTTTTCTCAGCAAACAAATGTAGTCGCACAATTAGAAGTGCCACCTGTTTTCTTTTGTGAAATTATTGGCGTTGACGAAATTTGCATAGCAGAGGAAATAGAACTTTCAATCGTAGTAGA
The DNA here is from genome assembly GCA_947561585.1 of Caprella mutica. Taxonomy (NCBI): domain Eukaryota; kingdom Metazoa; phylum Arthropoda; class Malacostraca; order Amphipoda; family Caprellidae; genus Caprella; species Caprella mutica. The sequence goes on from CANNZV010005539.1 coordinate 5,401, forward strand.
GTCTGATCAATCTAGTGCAACAATACCAGATTTGACAAGTACTATATGGTCGGGACCGTCAATAGTAGGCGCTGACATAGGAGCTTCAATCAAAATAGATCAGCCGGGGACTTATTCTGCCACATTCATCTGGACTTCTGATAGTGGCGACCAATGCACGCATACTTGTTCAAAGGAAATAACGGCACTACCCACAATAGAAACCATGCAAAACGAAGAAATTTGTCAAGGAGATTCTATAGTAATTAATGGTGAAATTTTTAATACAGAAGGTATTTACGAAATATTATTGCCTACTACATTAGGATGTGATACACTTATTATTCTCGATTTACAAGTATCAGATCCAGCAATGGGGTTTGTATCTGAACAAATTTGTGAAGATGCCTCTATCACAATTAATGGACAGGATTATAATAATGCAGGAACATATCAACAACAACTCACTAATAGTATGTCTTGTGATTCTATTTTGACAATAGAAATTAGTTTACTTCTCAATACGAGCCGTTCGATTGAGGAGACAATTTGCGAAGGAGATTCTGTGGTGGTGAATGGAGAAATTTATAACGCTTCGGGAAGTTATCAGCAAACGCTAACAGGGTCAAATGGTTGTGACTCTATTTTAACGGTAACAGTAGTCGAACGGATATCTAATTATTCGGAATTGGATTTCAAAGTTTGCGAAGGAGATTCTGTTGATGTGAATGGAGAAATCTATAATGCTTCGGGAAGTTATCAGCAAACGCTAACAGGGTCAAATGGTTGTGATTCTATTTTAACCGTGACAATAATGAAGCTTATATCTACATTTTCGAACTTGGATTTTGAAGTTTGTCAAGGAGATTCTGTGGAAGTGAATGGAGAAATATATTATGATTTTGGAAGCTATCAGCAAACGTTAACGGGAGCAAACGGTTGTGACTCTATCCTTACCATCGAACTAGTGGAACTTCCAATTTTAGCAGAAACCATAAATGCAGAATTTTGTCAAGGAGATATTTTTGAAGTAAATGATGAGCAATACGACACGCCAGGTATTTTCACACAAGTATTGATTTCTGAAGAAGGCTGTGATTCTATTTTGACAATTGATCTTGTAGAGCTTCCGCTGAATTTAGATACATTGAGTGTTCAAATATGCGATGATGAATCGATTACAATTAATGGAGAAATCTACGATGATTTCGGAACGTATACACAAAGAAGATCTTCTCAGGTTGGATGTGACACCATACTTACCATCAATATTGGAATCCTTCCCAACAGCGAAGAGATAATTTCAACAGATATATGTGAGGGCGAAGAAGTGGAATACAATGGGCTAAGGTATTCCATGGCAGGTAGCTATACGCAAGACCTAATAGCTTCGAATGGTTGCGACAGCACGCTTACAATTGAAATAGGAATCTTACCTAATTATGAAGTTTGTGATTCGATAATTATTTATGAAGGAGAAGAGGCAGTGGTTAATGGGCAAGTGTATTCTCAAGCAGGTACGTATCAACAGCTATTGCAAACTGTAGATGGTTGTGATAGTTTGCTCAATATAAAAGTTGATGTAATTATTCTCTCCGAAGCTTTGGTATATTATAGTTTAAATGACTGTCAGGCAGGAGGGTCAAGTTTTGAAGAATTTACTCCTGAATACACTTCTGATTACGAATGCAGTATCATTGATGCGTCATTGCTATTTAGGCCTAGCGGGTACTCTCATTCATGTACACCAGGAGTTGACGAATCTTCAGGTATGTGTATTTCATCTTTGAAATCATGTGATTTTGATCAATACTCAGAATTTAAATTGGTTTTTGAAGTAGACATTACTCCAATTGATAGTGCAACTAGAATTTCAGGAATTAGTTTTTTTGAAAAAGCCCCTTTGATCTTTGAATATGAAATCGGGAAGACAGGACCAAATAATTATCCCACCTTGTACAGCATCAGAATATCAAGAGATGGAATGGAAGTGTTTGCGGATAATGCCGTTCCAACCAACAGAGATTGGACAATTCAAAATTTTGATCTTCTAAATATTCCTGAGATGAATTTTACAGAAGCAGGTACTTTGACGGTGGAGTTGTTGCCTTATTGCACAGCAGGGATAGATTCTCCTGTTACAGCGTGGGATATTGACGACATCAAAGTAAATGGATTTTGCAAGAGAGTCATAAGCTCTTTAGATGGGACTGTTATGTCTTTTAAAGATGAAGCTATTTCTAATGTTGAAATGAGCTTAAGTAACGAATATATTTCACAAACCGTTATGACAGATGATTCGGGTAACTTCTTCTTTGATGAATTAAAAGAGGATACGCCTTATTTGCTAGTTCCGTATAAAAATGATGATCCTCTTAATGGAGTTTCAACCCTAGATTTGGTGATGATCCAAAAGCATATTTTGGGAATTCAACGATTTACAACATTTGATAATTTGCTTGCAGCTGATATTAATAACAGCAGCGATATCTCGGGGATTGATCTGATTGAACTAAGAAAATTGATTCTTGGAATCAATAATGAATTTGCTCATAATTCAAGCTGGAGATTCATTGACCCAATTCAAAACTATGAAAATGTTTCAGAGGTTAGCGACGAGTTCGTAATTGAAATTTCGGAAAAAGCACTTGAGTTAAGAGGAGTAAAAATAGGGGATGTGAATAATTCTGCAACTCCATCGTTCACTAGCGGATCGTTGGAAAGTAGAAATAAAAAAACATTGGCATTTGATTACTTGATTGAGCCTACAGGATTAGGGTTAGAAAAAAGTATTCGATTCTATGCAAAAGAAGATATGAATCTTAAGGGGTTTCAAATGGAATTTGAGCTTGAAGGCTTAGAGAACATTCAAGTTTTAGATCATATTATTTCAATCCAAAAAGCTAATTATAATATTCGTGGAGATAAGCTAAGATTGAGTTGGAATGAAGATATAGATGCAATCCAAGCTGGAGATCTGCTCTTTGAATTGTTACTAAGTAATGAAAGCATACAAGATATAAAGCTTAATGCTCAATATGTAAATGAGCTGTATATGGGAGAACAACTAGAGATTGCAGAACTAAGACTAGAGGAGATTATTCAGCCAAAAGAAATTTCAAGAGGATCACCAATAGAGTTTATTAACTTGGCGCCAAACCCTTTTACAACTAGCACCAAACTCTCTTTTGAAAGTACTTTAAAAGGAAAAGTAGGTTTGAAGATATTTGATCTTTATGGAAAATTAATTGCTGAAAGAGAACTATTCGTAAATGTGGGTCTCAATAATTTAGAACTTAACAAAACGGCCTTCGGTGTTTCTGGAGTATACATGATTAGCTTAGAAACAGGAAGCGAAAGAATATTGAAGAAGGCAACTGTTTTTTAAATATATCATCCAAAATTATGACTTGTTGGAATGGTTCACAAAAACGTTGAGAGGGGGAAGGGTGGATATTTTGATGTATTATTTTATTTAGGAACAAACCCTATTCTAAAGATTAATGCTATCTTATCTAAAATTAATGCAGGTACAAATTTCATCTGCTCTTCGTTTTATTAGTCTTCTGATGATGTAAATAAGAGCAAAGATGGATATGTTTTATATATTCAAACATTCTTCAAAAGTCTTATTGAAATCTCGAATACGTCTCGGACTTCTTTTAACATTTATTCCTTCGTATTCGGCCCAAAGGATTACATCTCTTGTGTCATGCGTGGCTGAATCAATATAATTTTTTAGGTCAGTTAAATCTCCTTTTGCTAAAAAAATGATACAACGAATTATTCTGTCTGGTTTGAGATAGGAAGACATTTTGATCCCCTCAATTATCATTGTAATTGCTGAATGCGCACTTTCTCCAAAGTCTATATTAATTCTTTTAGTTATGTCTTCTTGAAATGTCATTTACTTTTCTAATGTAATGTCTGAAAAAAAGATCCACTGTACTTTTCTTAGTTTAGCTCATATAATTTTTACTTACTAGTCCAAATACGAATTTATAAATAAACTAGGAAGTCTAAATCTTTATACGATGCAATATACCTTTGTCATTCTTTAAAATAAGACCCTATATTTTTTACTTTTCTTAAACTGAGTATGAAATAAATGAATACTATTATTTTAAATAAAAACCGCTTAAACCCAACCATAGTTGATTCATGCTCGTCTATAGTATAAATCATACTTAGGCTACGTTTAAGGTTTCAAATTTAATTCTTGGCCGGATTGCTTGTGCAGAACCATATAAAGCCGATTTATAAGAGTTAAATGAATTCCAAGTATAATATAATATGGTTAAGAAATTACCAAAATAATTCGTTCTAAATATTTAAAAACTATACATGAAACAAATAATATACGCTCTTCTTTTTTCGGCATTAGTAATTTCATGCAATGATGAAAAGCTTAATCAAATGGAATCCAATGAAATGAATGAAGAAGAGGGTTCGACAGAATGGACGCCACCAGAAATAATAGCATGCGAGCTTTTAGAAGTTCATTCTTCAAATCTTTCATGTGCAGAAGAGACGCTAAGGTGCATGCAATTTGAAGACTGCTGCGAGAGAGAACAAAATTTTTTAACCTGTGAAATTTTGTCAGCAGCAAGCGTTAATTACATTGATAAGAAAAACTATGATTTGATACCATTTGTCTGTAACGATATAGGACATGAAATTGAATTCAGAAAGGGAAGTGAAACGACTGTTTTTACCATAACGGATAAAAGTCATTATGTTTTCCACGATGCACCTTGCATTCCTTGCTTTGGCAATTACGAAAAGTGCAGTTATATTTTTCAAAGAAATGAACAAGTAAAAGTCTCCATGCTCAATGAGTTATTCGGAGAAGATACAATTCATATAAGCTTGTTTACAATTATTGACAATTACCAAGACCAAACTCCTGGAGTAAAAGAAGACAGGTATTTTTTAAGTCAGCCATCTTCTACGAGCAATGTTCCTCACTTGTATTACGCATATAGTATTGATGAGCCGCTAATTGAAAACGAATGGCGAATATTTCATCCTGAAATTGTTTTGAATGATATAACGTATAATTCTGTTATTGAATTTAATCGACGCGAAAATAGATTGGCTCCGCCATATGCAAAATACTACGTGAGCGAATCGCAAGGTTTCTTTGCTTTTGAAGTGGTGATAGGAGAAGTGTGGATTAAATCTTAATATCGTCCTCATGTTTATTAGATTCTTTAAACGTTTGAAGTTGGATAAACATCTATCCGATCAAAATTATAATTGCGAAAAACAGTTGGCATAAAAATATTGATGTAAGTTGAATAATATGTAAAGAAAATTTATTTATTCTCTACCTTGGAGTTTGTTTTATGTCGGATAGATATTAAAAATTGATGAATACCTTATTAGAATCCAGTTATAAATACATTATTGAAGACCGATTATTGGCTGAAATCGATTTAGTTGGAAATTATAGAAAAATTTCTAAAGGTGTAACGATGGTAGATATCAATGACATGATTACCCACATGCCATTGGTATTAGAGGGTGCTATTAAAGTGATGAATGAAGATAAAGAGGGTAACGAATTCTTATTATATTATCTAGAGATAGGAGACTCATGTTCCATGACGATGACCTGTTGCTTGGGTGATAAAAAAAGCAATATAAGAGCGGTAACTGAAAAGGACACTGAGATTTGCATGATTCCCATTTCTAAAATGGAGGAGTGGCTTATTAAATACAAATCATGGAGAAAATTTGTTTTTGATAGTTATGACATTCGTCTCAATGAAATGTTAGAAGCAATAAACACAGTTGTTTTTAATAACATGGAAGAAAGGCTTTATAAATATCTTAATGATAGAGCAATGGTTATGCGATCTGCAGAATTGGATATTACGCATCATCATATTGCCAACGACTTGCACACATCGAGGGTAGTGATTTCTCGTTTATTAAAAAAACTTCAAATGGATGGTAAAATTTCATCCCTACGAAATAAAATTACGCTCTTAAAAATTTCATCGAAGTAGACAACATACAACGTAACATTTGTTACCAAGTAAATCACCAGTCTTATCGACCTTTGAATTTTCGAATATGTAATTCAGAGGTCATACAATGAAAACTTTTATACCATTAATTAGTACACTTAAAGATTACAATAGGGGTTGGTTTTTAAATGACATTACTGCTGGATTCACAGTTGGGATAATGCTAATTCCACAGGGAATGGCCTATGCTTTGCTTGCGGGATTGCCACCAATTTATGGTTTGTATGCCTCTACTGTTCCACTCATAATATATGCGTTTTTAGGCACTTCAAGACAACTTGCTGTAGGTCCTGTTGCTATGGTTTCACTTCTGGTCTCAAGCGGTCTTGGACACTTAGCAACACAAGGAAGTACAGAATATATTTCTTTGGCAATCCTTCTGGCTTTATTTGTAGGTGTTTTCCAATTCTTTATGGGATTAATCAAAGTAGGAAATTTAATTAAATTCCTTCCACATTCCATGATCGCAGGCTTTACTTCTGGAGCTGCCATTATTATAATTGGCAGTCAGTTAAAGTCATTATTTGGAATACATATTCCAAGGGGTAATTTTATAAATACAATTTATCATGTCATCACTCAAATTTCAAATTTTCATGTTTCAACAACTTTAATAGGGGTTTTATCAGTAGTTCTAATATTAGCAGCAAAAAAATGGAATTCTAGATTTCCTATGCCTTTACTATTGATTATTGTGTCCACGATTACAGTATCTTTTTACCAACTTAATAATATAGGTGTTGACATAATAGAAGAAATTCCGAAAACATTGGCAACATTTACTTTTCCAAAAATGGACAATAAGAATTTTCTGGAATTGATTCCTATTGCTATTACTATTTCAATAATTGGATATATGGAATCTATTGCCATAGCTAAATCCATTCAATTAAAAAGAAATAACTACCAGCTTGAAAACAATCAAGAATTGATTGCACTTGGACTAGCAAATATTATTGGTTCTTTTTTCCAATCTTATCCAATTACAGGCGGTTTTTCACGAACAGCAGTCAATGACCAAGCAGGTGCAGAGTCAGGTATAGCATCTATAATAAGTGCCGTTTTGATCATTCTAACCATTCTATTTCTCACTCCGTTTTTTTACCATCTGCCGATGGCTGTACTTGCAGCGATTATCGTTGTAGCCGTAATAAATCTAATTGACATTGCTGAAGTAAAACAGTTGTACAAATCTGATAAATATGGTTTGGGAATATTTATGATTACTGCATTTTCTACAATAATAATAGGCATAGAAAGTGGATTATTAATGGGAATTTTTGCTAGTATTTTAGTTCGATTAATATCAAAATTGAATAAACAAAAGTCCGTAACATAAGTTACACACTTCCCCAAAATTTTAACTGAAATTCGATGTATAAAACATTTAAATCTACTCAGATGAAAATTGAACAAATATATACAGGATGTCTCTCGCAAGGTGCTTATTACATCTCTAGTGATGGAGAAGTTGCTATTATCGACCCTTTAAGGGAGGTGACACCATACGTAAAAAAAGCTAAAAAGGAGGAAGCAAAAATAAAATACATTTTTGAAACCCATTTTCATGCTGACTTTGTAAGTGGTCATTTAACTCTAGCGGAAAAAACAAAGGCGCCAATTATTTTTGGACAAAACGCCAATCCAAGTTTTGAGGCATATATTGCCAAAGACGGCGAAGAATTTAAAATAGGAAAAGTAACCATCAAGGCATTACATACCCCGGGTCATACAATGGAAAGTACATGCTATTTACTTTTAGATGAAAATGGTAAAGAAGTGGCAATCTTCACTGGGGATACACTTTTCTTGGGGGATGTTGGACGACCGGATTTGTCTCAAAAATCTGATAAAATGACCACAGAAGATTTGGCTTCGTTTGCTTACGACAGCCTCAGAAATAAGATAATGATTTTACCTGATGATGTCATAGTGTATCCAGCACATGGGGCAGGGAGCGCTTGTGGAAAAAACATGATGAAAGAAACTTATGATACACTGGGTAATCAAAAGAAAACAAATTATGCATTGCGTGCTGATATGACAAAAGAAGAATTTATAAAAGAGGTGACAGAAGGACTCGAAACGCCGCCTAGATATTTTCCATCAAATGTAAAAATGAACAAAGAAGGTTATGCTAATATAGATGACATTTATCAAAACGGCATGACAGCTTATAGTCCAAATGAATTTGAACTATTGGCTGAGGAAAAGAAGGCATTAGTACTTGATGTTCGAAGTGAAGCTGAATTTGGCGCTGCACACATTCCCAATAGTATATTTATTGGTTTGGACGGAAGTTTCGCTCCATGGGTAGGAGAATTAATAGTTGATGTAATGTTACCAATTCTTATTGTTGCTCCAGTAGGTAGAGAAAAAGAGGCGATAACTAGATTGGCAAGAGTAGGGTTTGATAATACATTGGGTTATTTACAAGGTGGAATTAAGGCATGGCAAAAAGCAGGAAAAGAAATTGATTCGGTAGAGAGTGTTGGTGCAGAAATGATTCAACAAAATCAATTAAATGAGAATAAAGAAGTTTACGATGTTCGTAGAAGTTCCGAGTTTTTATCTGAGCATGTGCTTGGGGCAATTAATATTCCATTAAGTAAATTAAATGAACACTTGGTTGTGTTACCAAATGAAAAAGAATTTTACATGCATTGTGCAGGAGGGTACCGTTCGATGATAGCGGCATCAATATTAAAATCTCGGGGATATCATAACATCATAAATATAACAGGAGGCTTAACTGCAATAAAGAAGACAGAGACTGAGTTCTCAGAATTTGTGTGTCCTACAACACTTTAATTATCAAACGCAATATAATGATTGAATTTTTAAGTTCAGCTTGGTCCTGGTATGCCTCAGGAACACTCATAGCTATTATCATGTTTTTATTACTTCGCTCTGGCGGTGAATTTGGAGTAAGCTCTAACTTGAGGACCATCTGTGCAATTGGAGGAGTAGGAAGTAGAATACCTTTCTTTAACTTTGATTGGAAATCACAAATTTGGAATTTGATTTTTGCATTAGGTACAGTAATTGGAGGATTTCTTGCAACTAAATACTTATCTAATCAAGAAGGAGTATTAATCTCTCAAAACACAATAAATGATTTAGAGATTTTGGGGATTTCTTTTAATCATGAAATTTTACCCGATCATTTATTTACTTGGGAAAGTTTGAAAACCTTTAAAGGAATTGCAGTATTAGTAGGTGGTGGATTTTTAATAGGATTCGGGGCGAGATGGGCTGGTGGTTGTACTTCAGGTCACGCCATAAGTGGTTTGTCAAATCTACAGCTTCCATCACTCATTGCAGTGATAGGATTTTTCATTGGAGGTCTTTTTATGACGCATATTTTATTTCCAATTATTTTCTAAAATTACAAGATGAGATATTTAAGATTTTTAGTATTAGGAATTTTATTTGGTATAGTAATGACAAAATCAGAGGCTATATCCTGGTATAGAATTCAGGAGATGTTCAGATTTGATTCGTTTCATATGTATGGAATTATAGGGTCAGCTCTTTTTACCGGCATATTAATTATTCAGATTATTAAATTGAAAAATCTAAGAACTTTTGAAGGAGAAAGTATAGTAATCAATAATAAAGACGTTAGCATTATTCGCTATCTGGCAGGAGGAATCATTTTTGGGTTGGGTTGGGCTTTATCAGGCTCTTGTCCGGGCCCAATGTTCACACTTCTTGGTGGAGGATATTCTGTAATCTTAGTATTAATCGGAAGTGCAATATTTGGAACTTTTGTATATGGATTGGTGAAGAATAAACTACCACATTAGTACATATCAAATTTGCCAATCCTAATCATGTTCATGAAGAAAGAGTAAAATATATTTTAAATCAATTTTAATCAGACCTTACGACACTTCCAATAAAATTCTAATTATTGTATCTTGCTCGACTAACGAATGGGCAGATCATGGAAGACAATAAAATAAAGGATTTTATAGAGCAGGTACTCGAAAACATGCCAACGGATTGGTTGCGGCTAACGACGCACAGATTGGATATATGCTATTCAATTTTAAATGAGTTTAAATAAGAATTCATCAAGCTATTCTCATCTTTCATTGCATCAGTCATTACTCCCAAATTATACAATATATCATTTATATAGAATACTTGGTATTTGAGGATTAATTTTCCGTTTGAAATATACATTTTGAATTCTTTGCCCGGCATATCTTCATATTCAATATCATGAATTGAAATTAATTCTCCATTTATTGCATTTACAGAGCCGTAAATAGAATTGATTAGAAATTTATTGTACTCATATTTATTAGCAGTATTAACTGTATTTGATGGATACCTAATTTCACTTGCCATATAAAGTTCATTTAGTGGATCATTATTAGGTTCTACCATTTTCATTTGCATAGTAAGTTTTCCAATTTCTGAGTCAATAACCTTAGTTATAAGTACAGCAGGTTGAGGGAAGTTAATAGAATAACTTTGGTTGTAGTTTTCATTAACTGTTGGATGATTTCCTCTTAAATTTTCAGAAAGTATAAAAGAGCTCAAAAATTCATCTATTGACTTATTATGAGATTCACCTAAACGACTATAAACACTTAATTGGTAGATCGAATTTTCTATCAGATACACTCGATTTTTGAAGAATGTATTTGTTTCTTTATCCTTCCATCTATACTCTTTGCCAAAGTAGTTATTGAGAATAGTTTCAGAAGATGAAATCAATTCGTAATTGTCATTATCTAAAAGATCACTTTGTGTTGAGTTTATAAATTGATCAATTATGTTTACTGTAGAATCTGAGTGGATATATTCTGATGGATAAGCATCTCGACTTATGGTATATTTCCATATCGGATGAGTCGTCTCATCGATAGTCAGATTCCAGTTTTCGCTAATCACATAGATTTTTTCAAAGTTCAAAGTATCTATAGTGTATTTAGGAGTAATCACCCAGTTTACCTCAAATTCTAAGTCATCGTTGTATTCTTGACCTATACTTCCTGTAGAGAAAAAACTGATTAGTAGTAATATTGATACTATTTCTTTCATTTCTTTTATAGTTGTGTATAACTTGTTAAGAGAAATTCTGAGTCGAATTATTTAGATTTTATATTCCGACCTGAGATTAAATATATAATTAAATGAAATGATTTCAAGACTACTATTATTCATATTGATCCTGATTTCATTAAATGCGAAAGGTCAAATGGCCTTAGTCTTTGGGCAAAATGCACATTATTACATCCTTTTTGATAGTGATAGATTTGTATCATTTAATACTACATTCAAACTTGGCAATGAAATTGGACTAAAGCTTACCAAAAATAACAAAATTCATTTTTCAATAAATTATAATTATCAAAGAGAATATTAATCTAGGACATATCGATCACTCGGCCCTCAATCACAAAATAATTTCACACGAAAAGCGCACTATCTATTGGTTCAATTCCATCATACATTTCGTTTAAGCTATTTCAATCGATTATCAGCTCTTATTGGTGGAAATTTATTGTTGAATACTCATAACAGTTTTACAGGATACACATCAAACGGTATTATTTTGTCTTATTTCGAAAATAAAAAAGAACATGAAAATGCAAAGACTAATGCAGGTATTATTTTAGGTTTTTCAATTAGGATCAATAAATTTTTTATTCCACAATTAAATTTGAATTATAAAGCAAGATTGAACATATTCAAAGATTATCCGAAATCTAATTTACCTGTCAGATCCATGGTTCAAACTTTAGAAATTGAAATACCTTTAAATATAAAAAAAAGAACATAAACAGTTGAATTAATATTTTGACAAATTATACATAAATTACTTCTCATAATACCAAATAATACAGCGCCCTCGATACCGCTTCGGACAGGGCGTATCATTAAACGTTTATAAGTGAATATATTAAACTTAATATACTTGGAAGTTTAAATATTCATGCTATGTTATTATACCTCCATCGTTTATAATACAATGAAGATCTTTTATAATATTGAACAGAAAAATACCGCTCTCCTTAGTAAACAGTAACAATACATCTCTCAACAATATCGAAAGCAGTAGAAATCTTAGTCAAATCCATATTTAAATTGCCATTGGCACCGGAGTGATGTCCATGTCCAACAGGTCTTAATATGTAGCTCTTTTTATTTTTTATAGAGCTAAAATCAATTGTTGCTCCGTATACCAAAGATGGTTGTCCGGATTGACCAGAAATTGTATAAATTGAATCCTGTGGAAAGCGATCTTCAGAATAATAATTATTCCAATCATATGATTGGTTGACTTCAAAATAAATATTCAGTTTGGAATATTTTGCAATATCTGTTTTGGATTGAATTACGAAATCCTTCAAAGGAGTTGCTCCTGTATATCCATCTAAATCAGGCGTATACCCCAAAGGAATCATTAGTCCATCTTCAGCAACTATATTTCTTTTATGAGACCAAACAGGTAATCCAGAAGGACGCCTAATAATGTGTTTACCTTCAACACCGCCTTTATAAGCGTAGATACTTGTTCCGATGGTATTAGATACGTAAACAGTTTTGATATAATTTCCAAGCGTGTCTTCTACCCATGCCGCAAACATTGGATAATCAAATGCACTTCCTTTTTTTCCTTCTAATTCTAATGTATAATCACCTATTGGTTTTTCTAATTTTATAAATTCAAAATCTTTGGAGACAATCTCTTTTCCTAATTTTGCACTTCTGAATTTATTTCCCCAATCATAAATAAAATTAAAACCGGGGCTCCCTATATAAGTAAAATATCCAATGACTGATGCTAATAAAGTAATAATGAGAAATGTTTTGCTTAGTGGAAATTTTGATTTTTTCTTGATGGTATAATTTTTTAGAGAAACTATGTTATTCCAAAAATGTATAAGAGCACCAATCAAGAATAGAAAACCAAAAGTAGTATGAATCGCAGCCGTAGAAACTTGAAATGGTGTAAAGTACATTAAAACACCAGTGATTATCATTACAATAAAACTAATTGCGATTGTTAGACTTATGATATTTCTTTTCATTTCAATTTAGTTTTTAATCTAGTAAAGTTTGGTTACCGTTGAATAATATATTTTATTAAATATCAGTTTCTTACTATGTTTTTATTGGATAATAATAATTAGATATCGAATCTATAATTTATTTTAAAAGCAATATTCCAATTAGTTCTGATTATATCTTGATTGTAATTATCAGATACAACCAAGTATAAATATGACAAAGGTTTGTACTCCCATTGTAATCGACTATTAATATTAACATTATCCCGTTGGGTATTGTATTGTAAATATGTTGTCCAGTTTAAACTAGTATTAAAAAACACTTCACCTTTAAATTGAACTAAATGAAATGTCTTTTTTCCTAAGGCTTTTAGATCTAACTTGTTTGCCTCATAGTTCAATCCAATTTTTGCAATAGGCAATAATCTAAAAGTAGTTCCTAGAAAAAGTTTGGATATTTTACCATTGTAATAAGTCCCATATTCTATCTCAGATTCGAATGAGATCATTTTATTGTTAGGAGAACTTTGACCCATTGCAATCGTTCCATAATTGTATTTACTCGGAATGATAAAATTGCCATTATTTAGAGGATCAAAAGCGTATTTTAAATTATCATATTTGTGATTTATACTTAAAAAAACCAAAGATCTATTCTTAAAAGTAATTCTTTGATTGTAAGAAGAAAATAATTGTGAAATTTTCCCTTGTTCATCAAAATAGCTCGTATTACTTGGATTAAAACGAAAGGTTTGAATTGTTTTGGATTTAATAGGGTAAGAAAACAGACGCAGCTCAGCTTGAGTTCTTGAGAACCCTTCTCTTGTTTCTATATTATTTAAGGCATCATAATTATATAGGCGTGGGGCAAAACCGACACTTGTAATATAATTTTTGGCTGTTTTTAAATAGCTAAGATTTCCTTCAATTTTTTTGGTAGAATAGTCAACACTAACATTATAAAAATCGTTTTTTGTGACAAGGTTTTTAGAGAAGCTTTTTCCAATATTAGCTAGGCCGGTCCATTTGTTATTAAGAGACTTATAATTAACATTGAGACCCAGTACTCGGTTAAACAAATCTTCAGTACTTGAATTTTTAGTGTCTTGTTTATTGATAAGAAACCCTGTTGCACGAAAACTTTTTGTCAATAGTTGATCTAATACTAAAGCGCTATAATTTTGTTGTTTATTCTCGTCGTCATTTTTCGTTTGGACATTTAAGACTCCTATTCTTGAATTAGGAGCTACATTTCCAGATACTTTCAGACCAAATAATATATCACTGTTGTTTCCAATTCGTCTAGAATAAAATGGATTTACATCATCCGTTCCCAAGCTTGAGAATAAATCTGAATTCTCAAGAAAAAAATTTCTTCTTTCTTGAAAGAACAAAGCAAAACGTGTCAAATTTGTCACTTGCTGATCCACATCAACCTGAGAAAAATCGGGATTAATTGTAGCATCTAACTTTAAAGATGAAGTTATGCTATATTGTCCATCTAGGCTAATTTTAAAAGTAGATTCACTGTCGGCGCTATTTAAATCTTTAGAATAATTGTAACTAGTTGATGGAATTACAATAAACTTTGTAGAATTCTTTTTAGGTAAATTATTAATTACAAAGCCTCCTGTGGTTCTTAAATCATGTTGAAAATAATTTCGTGACATATCGGTCCACGTCATCCAATTATTGGCTTTATTATCTCTTAAAATAAAGTTCATCGCCCAAATTGAATTTTCAGCATCAAAGTTTAACGCTTTGAGAGGGATCTCTATTTCGAAAACTTTTTGAGTGCCATTTGTTCTTGTCTTTGATTGCCAAATGGTGCTCCAGCTTTCATTAACTCCGTATGCAGCATCTTTAAAGCTAACCAAACCATCTAATTGTGCATTGCTAGAGTTGACACTAAAAAAATACCCATTGCTCTTTTTGTTATAGGTATCAATGACGATTTGAAAATTGTCACTATTCAAAATACTTCCTACATAATCATCTCTTTTAAGTGAACTAACCATTTCTTCATTTGTACTGTCATGGTATACGGCGGATATGTAAAGATTTATTCCGTTATGAAATAATTTTACTACTGTTTCATTTTCGGCTTTACCTTCGTCATCTGGAAAGAAATTATTAAAATTTCCATACTCTGGTAATTGCTGCCATACCAGTTCGTCCAATTGTCCATCTATCTTTACTTTATCTGTTCTATAGTTGATTACAGCTTTTTGCGAAAAAGACAAATAACTTGACAAAATGCATAGCAGTAACACAATTTTTCTAGTTTTCATTTGCTGGAGTCCTTTATCAGTTCAATTGAAAGATTAATATTGGAGGATAATTTGACATAGATATTTTTAATTCTATTATAAAAATAGAATGACTTTAGAGCGGTATTTTAAAAAAGGGACTAAGGCATATCTTTGGGGTATAGAAACCCATTGTATAGCTTTGTATTCAATTTTGGTTTATTGGTATTCATTTAATAGGCATACAAATACAATGATGAATTGTTGACTTAGGAATGAATATCTTTGGGAATCTCAGAATTTTTCTATGATCAAATATTTTAAATAATTGAATAAGGCTGGATATAAACACATTCTATTTTGGATAGTAGTATTCTTGTTTTATACGACCTCTGCAAGAGAACGATTTGACTCCACGGAGGAACTAGTTGTTACTTATTTTTTTCATGTACTTTTTCAGATTATCATTGCATACGTAATTTTGGGTTTTATTATTCCTCGCTATAAAAATGAAAAACGTATTGGAGAGGTGGTCGTATCGTTAGTATTATTGTTTTTTGCAATTAATTTCATGTATGTTTTGGCTAGAGTACTAATCCTTGAGCCGAGATATCCTGATTGTTATGCTTCATTTTTTGAAAAGCATGGCGATCCTTCTTTTCAAAGTCGTATTTTTAATTTGAAGTATATTTTTGTACAATTACCATTATTTTATTTACAACCGTTGTTTTTTTTAGGTGCCCTTTTGTCATATGAAAAGCAAAAAATATTATCCGAAATTAATGAACAGAAAAAAATCATTGAACTCAAAGTTCTAAAGCACCAACTGAATCCTCATTTTTTATTTAATACACTTAATAATTTATATGCATTAACCTTAGAAAAATCTGACGCCGCACCAGGCATAATTGAAAAATTGTCGGATATATTGGATTATATGCTTTACCGTTGCGATGAAAAATTTGTGTCGTTAGAAAAAGAGATAGAATTAATTGAAAACTATTTAGCACTAGAGCAAATTAGGTATGAAGATCGAGTAACAATTTCGTTTAAAAACACAGTTGATCGAAGTGTGAGAATAGCTCCATTATTATTACTTACTTTCATAGAAAATGCTTTTAAACATGGGGTAAGTCAAGAATTATTAATAGCTAGGATTGGAATTTCGATAGGATTAGATGGAGAAAATATTGTGTTCATGATTAAGAACACCAAACCAAAAATTGAAATTTCTGATTCAGATTCTAAGAAGCATCTCGGATTAATAAATATTGAAAAGCAATTGGAGTTATTATATCCGAACGAGCACAATCTAAGAATTGATAATAACGAAGAATATTTTGAAGTTACTTTAACATTGAAACAACGTTAAAATGTACAGATGCTTAATTGTAGATGATGAAAAATTGGCAAGAAAACTAATCGAAAATCATCTTGCCAACATTGATAACTTTGAAGTCGTGGCATCTTGCAAAAGTGCCATAGAAGCAAGTAAGGTATTAAATAAAGAGACGGTTGATTTGATTTTTTTAGATATAGAAATGCCAATTTTGAACGGAACAGAGTTTTACAAAAATTTAATTCGAAAACCCCAAGTTATTTTCACGACAGCGTATAGAAATTATGCAGTTGAAGGGTTTGAATTGAATGCTATTGATTACTTAGTTAAGCCAATATCATTTGGACGTTTTTTTAAGGCTATAGAAAAATTCTTAGTGTCTAATTCTTCAAACAGAAAACAACTACCAACAGTAGATGAATCTCATCATAACAAATATATTTTCGTTACAGAAGATAGAAAACAAGTTAAAATTATTTTAAATGAGATTGTAGTTGTCGAAAGTTTTAAAAACTACATTAAAATTAAAACTGCGAAAAAAACGCATCTTGTAAAATATGGAATCTCTTCGTTCGAAGAATTATTGGATGACCAATTTATTAGAGTTCACCGCTCTTATATTGTGAATATTAACAAGATCACAGCTTATACAAAACAAGATATAGAAATAGGAGATTTTGAAATCCCAATAGGAGAGAGTTATAAAAGTATATTAGAAAAAATAAAATAAATGGTTTTAGCAATGAATAGAAACTTGCATTGAATTTAGATGTAATTTTAAATTATGAAAACTATTTCATTTAATTTATTCCTGTTCTTTGTCCTGTCAATATGGATGGTAAACTGCAATAATTGCGAAGACCATGATTGCAACGAAGAACTTGTGAGTATTGCTCCGTATTTTGCTTCAGTAGAATGTGAAGGCGTTGAAAACGAATCAAATTGTGGTACCAGTGAAATGCTCAAATTTATCTACGGGAATTTAGTCTATCCTCAAGAAGCATTAACAAATATGATTGAAGGAGAAGTCTTGGTAAGATTTCAGGTTGGTATTGATGGAATTCCTTTTAATCATCAAGTTACTGAATCCATAGGGTTTGGCTGTGATGAAGAAGCATTGCGGATAATGAAAATGATGATCTTTATTCCTGGCATAAATCAATGTGGAGATATCACTGAAAGTACGATGTCTGTTTTTGTTCGATTCATTATATAATAATTACTTATTAATGATTATTGTAAAGAGGCGTAAAACATCTGCGGTAAACTTTATCATACCACAGATGTTATCGATTTTATTTTAATCTTCTTAATTCTCTTTGCCTTTCAAAAACCTTAATTTATGATTAATATCTTCTTGGTAGAAATCTGACCATCAACATTACTTAACGCAACAAAGTAAATACCATTCGAACAGGTAACAGGTAATTTTATTCTATTTGACGAAGAAATTTGATCTAAATTTCGAAAAGTGATCAGAGCTCCCTGCTGATCAAAAACAGCAATCCGTTTGCTAAATTGAAAATTACTCAATTGCGCAATAATGGATTGCTGACCAGAATCATAAATCAGTTCAAATTCAATTATGTCTTGTTGGTAAGTGCTTGATGTTTCACATGCGTCGCCTTGACCATCCATGTCAACATCCTCTTGATTTGGATTTATTAGAATTAAAGAATAAATAAAAAACGTCATGCTTCCTTTTAATCTAGCAATAAAAACTAATTAGATAATTTATTTATCCCTATTTGAATAAAGCATTTATAAAAATAAATACCTGAGATAAAATTCTAAATATTGTATCTTGCCTGACCACAGAATGGGTTGCTAATGGAAGACAATAAAATAAAGGATTTTATAGAGCAGGTACTCGAAAACATGCCAACGGATTGGTTGCGGCTAACGACGCACAGATTGGATATCTATAACGAGAAATTGGCTAAAGTAGAATTTCTAGAATCATTTGAAAATTTGTATAATGAAAATGATTCTCAAGTATCTTCATTAAGCGAATTGCCTACCGCATTCGATTATATTAGACTTGGGCATCCTTTGTCTTGTGTTTTAGAATGGACAATTGCAAAACAAAGAAATATTGACTCTCAGAATGTAATAAGCTTTTCTTCCAAGACCATATCCATTTTGGCGGTATTGAGAATGAATTCATTGCTCAATAAAAACACCCAAATAATCCATAACGGCGAGTTACCAAAATCATTTGATGTCGATATAGTAAGAAGTATTTATGGCTATTCATTTGAGCTGGTAAAAATTGATAAAGCACTAGAAATACCTTCATTCGACGGAACTACTATTTTAATTTCAAACGATAAAATTGCTAGTGTAGATCTAAGTTCAAATGTTGACTTTTACATTGAGATTCATAATGACTTTGGTAGTATTTTATTGGTAAACGGAGAACAAAATGAATCTTATATTTCGGAAATACAACATGTACGACGAAGAGAGACCATAGCAATGACACCTGCGAATTGTTTAAAAGTATTAAACTCTGTATTAGATAAGAATACTGCTGAAATTAATGAAACTGTTGAAGAACACGATTCGAATAGAGTTAAAGTCATAGACATCATCCAAGAAGTTTCTGGTACTAATACTAAAGCTTTGATTAGCTCGAGTGGACTTTCTATTCAATATGCAATATTAATGGGCTTGGTCCATAATGCTCTTGTAAATCACAAAGACAAAGCAATCAAAATAATTGTCCCTCCCAATTGTTATGGAGGTACAAATGACCAAGCTCGTCGAGTTGCAGCGTGCATAGATAATGTCGAAGTTGTAGATTTACCAGTGGATGGCGGTAATGATATGGTCCGAAGTATAGATTTGGTCTTGGAAAGTATTGCAAAAGAGGACGCTGTGCCTTACATTATTGCTGAGATTCCAACTAACCCTAGAGTAGAAGTTCCTAACCTAAACGAATTAAGAGATGTATTAAGTATAGGTCGAAAAACGCTCAAAGGTGAACAAGCAATTGATCCAGTTTTTATTCTAGATCAGACATTTTGCCCCAATGTTCGTTTTCTAGGCGAAGGTAAAATTCTATCCGACGTTCGAACTATTTCTTTTGCTAGTGGATCTAAATTTCCCAGTGGAGGATTGTGCACAGCGGGTTATTGTATAGGAAATGTTATGAGTGCAAGTCTGATTAAAAAAGTAGAATTGCATCTACAATTATGTAATAATGAGGCAACACCATATCAGCTTGAAATACTTGCTCAGCAAATGCCTTCCATGATACAACGAATAAATGATGCATATAATAATACAAGAGAGTTTGTAGGTTTTATTAATGAAGTATTACCAGAAGCTAAAATTAATTTTGTTTCGGAAGAGTTAGCTCAAAAAGGATTTACGCCTTCCGTTTTTTCATTGGACCTTCCTACAAAAGGAGTCAATGATGAAGAAAGAGAACGATACAAAAGAGAGTTAAATCATAAACTCATAAACCTCATGATAACTCGTATTCCAAATGAGAGTAAACACTGTGTAAGTTACGGTCAACTAAAAGGATGCTATTGGACAATACCAGCAACGTCTACACAAGGTACGACAAAAGAGGGTGATAAAGATTATATAGCCCGAGTATCAGTTTCTCCTAAATTAGATCTCGAACTACACAAAAAAGTATTTTTAGAATTTGCAAAGCATATTTAATTGACAAAATTTCAAAGCCAACTCGAAAGCTAGAAATCATAAAATAGTATTAAAATTACATTTGTTGCAACAATGTTGCAACAAACAAAATATCTTTGAATTATTGTTAATTCACTAAATTTGAACTTATGTCAAAAATAAATTTATTATCAGCTTTGTTTTTAGCAACAACTTTATGTTTTGTTTCTTGTGATAAGGATGATCCTATTATAGTTGATCCGGTAGAACTCATAACAACTCTAAATTATACATTAACCCCTTCTGATGGTGGATTGGCAACTGTTTTTAGCTTTCAAGACTTAGATGGTGATGGCGGAATTGAAGCAACCATTACCAACGGATCTTTGCTTGCCAATAC
>CANNZV010005540.1:0-26066 GCA_947561585.1 Caprella mutica
ATAGTACATCATCACAGTGACTCTTTTCTCTGATAGTACATCATCACAGTGACTCTTTTCTCTGATAGTACATCATCACAGTGACTCTTTTCTCTGATAGTACATCATCACAGTGACTCTTTTCTCTGATAGTACATCATCACAGTGACTCTTTTCTCTGATAGTACATCATCACAGTGACTCTTTTCTCTGATAGTACATCATCACAGTGACTCTTTTCTCTGATAGTACATCATCACAGTGACTCTTTTCTCTGATGGTACATCATCACAGTGACTCTTTTCTCTGATAGTATATCAACACAGTGACTCTTTTCTCTGATAGTACATCATCACAGTGACTCTTTTCTCTGATAGTACATCATCACAGTGACTCTTTTCTCTGATGGTACATCATCACAGTGACTCTTTTCTCTGATAGTACATCATCACAGTGACTCTTTTCTCTGATAGTACATCATCACAGTGACTCTTTTCTCTGATAGTACATCATCACAGTGACTCTTTTCTCTGATAGTACATCATCACAGTGACTCTTTTCTCTGATAGTACTTCATCACAGTGACTCTTCTCTGATAGTACTTCATCACAGTGACTTTATTCTCTGACAGTACATCATCACAGTGACTCTTTTCTCTGATAGTACATCATCACAGTGACTCTTTTCTCTGATAGTACATCATCACAGTGACTCTTTTCTCTGATAGTACATCATCACAGTGACTCTTTTCTCTGACAGTACATCATCACAGTGACTCTTTTCTCTGATAGTACATCATCACAGTGACTCTTTTCTCTGATAGTACATCATCACAGTGACTCTTTTCTCTGATAGTACATCATCACAGTGACTCTTCTCTGATAGTACTTCAT
Organism: Caprella mutica; assembly: GCA_947561585.1. Taxonomy (NCBI): domain Eukaryota; kingdom Metazoa; phylum Arthropoda; class Malacostraca; order Amphipoda; family Caprellidae; genus Caprella; species Caprella mutica. Next base: position 873 of record CANNZV010005540.1, read on the forward strand.
CACAGTGACTCTTTTCTCTGATAGTACTTCATCACAGTGACTCTTCTCTGATAGTACATCATCACAGTGACTTTATTCTCTCATGAATCTTGATGGTTGTTTATATGCCTGAAAATACATTCATGGAATGGTGCACGGACAACTCGTACCCGGGCAACTGGTATACAGGACAACTCGTACCCGGGCAACTGGTATACAGGACAACTCGTACCCGGGCAACTGGTATACAGGACAACTCGTACCCGGGCAACTGGTATACAGGACAACTGGTACCCGATTCCCATAATTTCGTGTTAAATGTACATAATTATAATAACTGTATAAAATACAAGTCCGATTTTCAAAATTTAGTTAAATGTACATAATCATAAATTAAATAACGTATGCGTGTAGGTGCCTAAAATACAATTGAAAAACTTGTTCTGATTATATATTATTACCTGAGTAGGCGCTCCCTGTTTTCCACCACATTCACAATATAATGTAGTCTGTATTTTAGTCTCTATAAAAGTTTTATTTTATCTTTAGCTGTGCTAGGTTACTTCTTGTATACCAGTTGTCCGGGTACGAGTTGTCCTAGAGCCTCATGGAATACATCACCACAGTACCAATTTTTTCTACACAGTGAATGTATTTTGATAGGCATCGTAGTTAATAATAACAATGCTCATTGAAATTTTCCTATCCGGTAATTAGTAAAGAAAAATATGCATCAAGTAGCTAATAGATTCATTATCCTATTGTCTATAAAAAAATTATGATTGGTAGAGAACCCAGGTTCCAAACTAGATGATTTTGAGGATACTGTATTTATAAGCAACAACAAACTAATTGTTTAATTTAGGGAAAATAAAAGATGTATAGAGTATATATTTATTTGTGTGGAAATATCTGAGAAAATAGTAAAGCATATAGTAAGATTATAAATGTACTTTAAAAAGTTATAGAAAACGTTAAAATAATAATAAACGTTTTTAATATATTAATAATATAATTTATAGTTTTATACATACGAATTTAAAAAACTGGATAATTATTATCCATTAACAACACAATAAACTCAACCGAGACTGAATATCAATTATGGTGAGACCTGAAGGAGTTTAATGAAGAGAAAATACTAAAACTAATCAGAAGCTACCATGTTACCTCTTCATTTCCCTCAATGTAAAAGGGCAGCACACCATTGGTGACCTATATCCTGATTGGGTGAGAGAGCTGTCAGTTAGTGACAGCAGTGATGCTGTTAGGACTCTCAAAGTGGTACAAATTTAGCCAATTCTGTCAGAAAAGGAAAAGAAGTTAGAAAAGGTATAGTAGCTAACAAATTAGTGGTGACATTATATGAAACATATGAATCTACTTGACCAAAATTTGAGACCCTAACCTAACGGAATCTTAAAAAATAGCAAGTAGCGTTAAAATAAGTAGATATCAAAGTAAAAAAAAAAATAGTGCAAATTAACAGGTCATAGAGCTTTGGTGATAAAAATGTTTGAAATTTTAAATGGCATTTTTTTTATTTGCCATTATTTACGACAGTTGTGACTCATGTCAAAAATAATAACACAAGTAGCTACTCTTCTGAAGGATTTAATGATGAGTTTATGATATTAGAATTTTCATTAGCTAATTTTTTATTACGGTTGGTAGCTAGCTATGGAAGTAAATAAAAATAAATATTTTCATAAAGATGTTACTAATTGTGGATAATATATGCCTCCTGAAAATGACCGAATAGAAAAGTGTACAAAATAGCTTCAACGTTCATTGTGATTTATAATTAACGCATCCGTTACTTAACGAAAGTTTATTCATGAAACATAACAGTTAAAATAATAGCTACTCACAAAAAGTAGACTCATTTTCTTCACTGTAATTCTGAAGTGCAGCACAACTCTGCGACTGAAGTTATAGGTACGCCATACATCACTTCTCTTCCCCTTAGTCTCACCACCAACTGGTTGCCAAGACTCTCCGTCAGGGGAACTCTCGATGGTGTAACTGGTGCCCCCTGCATTTATTTTCACCCTGAGAGGAGAAAGAGAGTGATTCAAATCTTGTCTACACACAGTCAGTTATTGACCGAAAACACTGGAGTGACAACGACATATTTATTCACGAACTCTGAAATAACATTTGTTTCTCAAGAGTGTAGAATTTCAGTAAATTGTTACATCCTGTTTGTTTTTCTCAAATACCAAACTTAATACAATAAATACAACTTCTGCATATCCATAGGTTTGTATATTCAATAGCTATCTAAATGTGACGATTGAATATTTGAATAGGAACTAAGACTTATGTTGTAGCTTGTTTTAAGACATTTCAGAATGAAAGAGTACGTTCGTATTTTCTATGTCTAAAACCGAATTAAATTGTACTCCATCCCGTTTTTTTGATGAACTGTGTATTTCTATATTCGTCCCAATAAATAATAACCAGCTCTTTCCTATTTAATTGATAAGTTCTGAAGGAATAAATTTACAGACAATCCCAATCCCATTGAATATTGAAGTCCACTAGCTTTTTTTTCGGGGTTTAACAGTTTTCCCTATCCACTACGAGGTGATCCAAAGAGACATGAAGAGAAGAAGGCCTCGTAGAAGAGGGGACCGTGAAAGTACGCTCCATGCACTAGGAAGACTATTCGGCTACCACAGGTAACCATGTATAAGAGACCTACACAGTCAGTCTGCTTATCCATGGATATAGCAAGGCAGAAGGAAGAGGAAATAAGAAATTGAGGAAAGATACAAAGGGAAGCGGAAGAAAAAGGACGCCAAACTAAACAAAACCTAAAACCTACAATATAACAAAAAGAAGGCCTACCTAGACGTAGCCTCGGGACAATGAGTGGGGGATCGGCAATAATGTTTCAAACCCCTAGTCTGATAATCAGATCCCCTGCCCCAAAGTCCACTAGCTATCTGTTCTCAAATCCCAGAGAAGATACATAACGCATCATGATTTATATAATAATAATAATCCGTTAAATCCATCAATATGAGTAGTTGCCATCAACTAATATGAAACTAACCTTAATAATTATATTAAATTATAATTACTAGTACCTAATGATAACAAATAGCTACATTACAAAACAAAAAATGTTAACATAATTGTTAGTAATAAATTAACTTAGCTATATGACAAATATTAGAGAAACAAAGATCGTAATAAATGTAGCAATATTTTATGTAGCTGTGAGTAATGTACATGCGAGTAAATTGACAATTGTGTGAATTTTAAAAACACAATCAATAGCAATAGCTATTTCAAATGTACTTGGATTCTAAAACTATTAATAAACAAACGGGTGCAGTTTTCTATTCGATTTGTGTAATTATTGTTTTCTTCAATTATTATTTATAAGAATGCAAGATGATTAATAATTTTATTCGAAATGAATCAATGAAAGGTAAGCATATTGACCCTTGCAATATTTCAATAAAAGTTTAAACAAAAATTGCAACTTATTTCATCGCCAATGAAAAACCAATTTTAACAGTTAATAAACAATGAGGTAATCAATGTGATTATTGGAACATGGCTATACAGAAAAAAAGAAACATAGAATTTTGGATGCAACACATGTTATGAGAGTTCATCTACATTACTTATAGCTAGCTACATAAATTTACTATTCGCAATAATAAACTACAGCTAGCTATAGATTTAATCGTAGCTACTGTTAGACATATTTATAAATTAAAACACCTGATAATATATCCTGGTTACTTTTCTTTGTATTAAAAGACTAAATTTTCACGAAGAAAAACAACAATAAGTTACTTATTCACATATGTTTAACACTTTAACTCATTTTCTGTGAATTCAAGATGTCGTTTAATTTAAATTTAAACCTCCGGCCTTCATCGTTCCGGAACACTGGTTTCCTCATTTAGTATTAGTGACTATATATGATCACATGAACAATAGGGGTTATTGGAGTGAAATAATATGTAGCTATTTCTGTAATAATATTTTAACATTGTTATTTTTAACCAATTATTGAGGAAGTTACCCGGAACAATGAGGCAGACTTCACTAACCGTAAAGAAGATAGCCAGTAAGGATGTCCCAAAGTGATGGTGAGGGGAGAATCCTCTGTCACGACAGCACATGATTTTTCATTACCATCGATGCAATACATTGGATCATACCAGCCACCAGTAACAGTAGCTCCTTCAGACTCTAAGATTCTATTGGAAGCGGTGACTGATAAACGAGAAAAATTAGGAAATGTATTTTGAGAAAAGCCAAAAGCCTAACAGATAATTACGATTGATATCAAATGATACTCTTCATTATATAATAACCTGAATCTTCAAATATCGACATCTCAATAGTTATACTAATATAGGTTTGTAAAATCTGCACAAGGTGCTTTATTTGTTATTTAGTCGACTGTAGGAAATACAAACCCTCTTTCACCTAACAGTTCAACTTCTACTTTTGATATGTAACCAGGCAAATAAAATTAGCAAGTCTGAAGTAAAACGGGTATTGTAGAGCTTTTGATTTCAAGAATCTTTGAAAGCTTATAAATTTAAAGTATGCTATGGACATGGATTACATGGAGCTTCCAGCAAGAAACATTAGCCTCATTGATTAAAACAATCAAATTATTTAAGTAAAATCAATTATCACTCTGTTCTCAATGAAATGGAAGAATCTTGTTGATAAAAACAATCAAGCAATATGCATAGATGATAGAGTTCTAGCTACTTCTTTATTCCTAAAAGTAAAGTGATTTACCTTTTCGTTGTTGTTGTTGTCTGAAATTAGTAGAGGCCGCATCTTTATCGACAATACTTTGTAGTACATCTATTATATCGATTGAGGGAAGTTCTTTGGAGCACTTAACCACATTAAACAAATCCTGAAGGGTAAAATTTGAATCAGAATCTATGTTCGATGAGCACGAATGCAGAAGAATTAAGAAAAATCTTATAATTGCATACATAATATTAAAAACTCTCGACTTCTCTCTTACAGTTAATTTTACACTAAAATTAAAACATTTACCTTTTGTGAAATCGTTTCTAGTCTTATTTTCCCGACAATATCTCTCACAGTTTCCACGTTCGGTTTATTCACACCAGCCCATCTCTCCGCAGCACGAAAAATGTCAATTTCATCAGCTCCAAAACTCTCTGCATCCAAGAGGTACAGCAGAGAATCCTGATTTCAAATTTTATTATTGAACACCCTTTGGAACAAATTCAATCGATTTATTTGAATTTGATTATTGAATATATGATAAGTAAATATAGATAATTTGAGAACACTTTTGTATTTACATCAAAATGATTATGATTAACCCATTCCAAGCGGCAGTAGGTGAATGGAAGTCGACAAAATAAAAATCGTCTATATATAGTCACCGCCGCTATAGACTGTCTTCAATTTTAACTACACTATTTAGTTACCCCGCTAAATCATGGAGTCAGATGAGCGTCTATATATAGACGGTTCCGCTTATTAGTTATACATAGAGTCTATATATAAACTGTGCCGCTTGTTGGTGGAGTGAAATATGAGTTTTGTATTGTTATTATTGGTATAGTTGAGCTAAAGATATAAAAAAGTGAGCATTTTGAGTTGCATAAATTGGATTAGTTACTTTTATTCTCATAAATATAAACATATTTATGAAATAAATTATCAAAAAAACAATTAAAAATAGTAATCCTTTATTTCATTTTTTACTGTGTTTTCGAGTATTTATTTCATTGTTGGATGGCAAATGTACTCAACAGTCAACACTCAACATATTTCCATTTCAAATTCGTCATCTTTCCTTAGAACTGACATACAGTTTATCCTTTACTCCCTTCTGGTTATCATTTCCTCTGGTTATCATTTGCTCTGGTTATCATTTTGTGATTTAGCATGATATGGATGTTCTGAATTATCGAACAGTTCCACACTTTCGATCATCAACAAATAACGAGTTAAAATGTCATATTACTTATATATACTTTTTCTTATACTGTCCGATAATTCATAACTTACCTAACTTTTACAACTCTATCACAATTGCTGGGGACCCTTGTTACGTGGGTATAAAATGATAACCATTGTAGACAATTATTTTTCATTTTTTCGTCTTATTTCCGTCAAAAGTTTTGTGTGTGTATGCAATCCGAGCAGTGAAAAAAAGGCTAATGTGAACGGCACAATAGACATTCGTATCCTGCTAAAGTTCTAGCATTTAAAATTCTGCTCGTATTTCAGCAGAGGATTGAGCTATTTTGCTTTAGAAAAATTCTGGTGAAAAAAGGCGCAAGTGTGAAGGGCTCCGTTAAAATCAATTGCAGCTAAACTTTTTGCCATGAGACTTTTTTCTAACGTGGCGTTGAGAAACGCAAGTGTGAAGGGGGCCTTACGCCAAAAATTTTTAGCAACTATATATAGACGCTCCGCTAAATGGGACCAATTTTTGGAGCGTCAAAATATAGTTAGGCCGCTTGGAATGGGTTAAACATATAATGTACCAAACTTTTGAGTAGCTACCTATTAGTTGATAAAGGCTTTTTCTCTGGTTTTCTACACCTACAGGGAGTTTCATTTCTGTTCCGATAAAATTTATCAGGTTGCATAAAAACACAAAATAATTTCTTTCAGGAATAACAAAATGTCCAAAAAATGCTTAGTTTTAAAGATTCTAAGGAAATTTTCAATTTTTTATGATATGGCTACATAGGGAATTACACATAAAACAATCTGTTTCAAGAAACTTAAATTACAAAAACTGCTTAGTTTTCCAGATACTGACTTTTAAAGAACTCGTACCTAGATATTCACAGGTAGCTACTTACGTTCCTCACAGATGGTTAACTTATTAGTGTAAAATTAAAGATAATAGACAATTAGCTACTTGATAACATTACAATTGGAAGCTACCAAGGACTGTAATGTTCTGTTAGGAACGTAGGTACTTGTGCATATCCTACATAGATATGCACAAGTACCTACGTTCCTAACAGAACATTACAGTCCTTTATAACTGTAAGACAGTAGTATCTTGATACATAAGCAGTTTGAAACTTTAGATTTCCCTGAAAAAGTGTTGGTATCATGTGAAATTCCCTACGTACGTCCAATAAACAGGATATTAAAATCTCGAAAACAATTATTTTTGGACATTTTGTTATTCTTGAAAAAGTTTTTATAGAAAAACCCTGAAATGAAACACCCTGTATAAAAAGTTATATACAAAATTATTAATTTATAAACATGTAACACTTACAAGAGTCAATTTTAGGATATTATCACTTGCTGCAATCACTTCACTGTTTTCCTTCAAGAAATCATTACAGGCTTTCTCCATTTTAACATTTTCGTAACGGCTATGAAGATTGAAGAAATGATTGAAGTTTCTCATTGTGATTGATTCCACCAGGTGATCAATCAGAAGTTCTTCAAGACTCTTCAGATTGAACTGGCGAGCCAACTCTAGAGCTTGTAAGTGAGTATCAACCTGGAGAGAGAAAGTTGAAAGTGAAATAACTCGTTCAGAAGTAGATAATATATTGAAAAAGATATTCCTCAGGATAGTACAAAAAAATCGAACGATATTCTTTCAATCAAAGAGCTGTATGATCTAAACTGTAGTTTCTAGAACCTAGATGCTGATAAACTAATTCTAGAAAATGATACATTGCCATATAAGTAAATTAACGTCTTGACACGCATCCAAACTCTGAAGTGAACTCCTAAGCTAATAGCAAAAAGAGTTTAACTAAGGTTTTCACATTCAGAATTGAAAAGAGAGGTAACAATTTCAGTGATGTATGGGAATCATAAGAACATGAATCTCTGATGATCATAATTGTAGTCAAAGGCTACAAGGGTTAACTAACAAAAAAAAAATGAAAAAAAACCATGCAGCCTTTCCGTGGAATTCATATATTTACAACTTATGGCCAGAGCTGTGTACTGCTGAGGACGTATTTTTTCTTTCAGAGGAAGTCCTTACTTTAGAAACATTACCTCATGAAACGCCACGCATTTGGGCAGTTTCTGTTACAAACTGTTTCACGAAACTTAAATTACAAAACTACTTAGTTTCAGGATACTGACTTTAAAAGGACTCGTACCTACCTAGATATTCACAGGTAGTTACTTACGTTCCTAACAGATGGTTAGGCGCCACGCCTAAATGCGTGGCGTTTCATGAGGTAATGTTTCAAAAGTAAGGACTTTCTCTGAAAGAAAAAAAACACGTCCTCAGCAGTGCCATACGACAACCAATAATTTGGCCTCTTAAAAATTCCGAGTGGTCTGCCATTTATTTGAGGTTGAAACACCAATAGCTATTCTCTCTGTCAAAAATACTAAATAGCTAAACAAAAATAAATTAAGATATGTCAAACTTTGCTTGTCTGTAATTGCTAGCTAGCTATGTTCAAATATCATGATGCCAAAAAAACAGGACTAGTTAGCTGCTTAAAAAGATATTTATAACCGAAGATTAAAAGATATTTATAACCGAAATCAAAATAAATCTAACTAAAAAAATTATATTAAATACTTACTAGATGAAGGAAATAATTAAATTTATCAATGGTAGCTATTTGGGCATGCATTGCATTGCTATTCATAGCTAATTCTTGAAGTAAGTGACATCCAAACTAAAAACAAATGACTTATAAATATATATTTAACTATATAAAACTTAAAAAAAAAAAAAAATTATCTTTATCTTATTGTTATGTTATCTTTGAAAAAATAAAGTGAACAAGATCTTTCGCCCGCCATAAGGAGGTTTGTTTTATATCTCAAAATCAAGCACTCAATTTTCATACAAGGCAGCACATCAAACGAGGTTTGCAGTAGCAAACACCTAATTTAATTAATGATATTTCAGTCGCAATCCAAAAATCACTAGCTATATCTGAAGTTACAAGTGAAGTGTACTGTGTACCCAGAGGATTAGTTCAATTGGGATACTGGAGATTAGTTACACAGTAATTGATGTCACAAATATTCAGTTTCGAATATAATGATATGATAAAGATATAGCGTTTGTATCATCGAATAACTTCTCTATGGTACCTGCGATCAACACGGCTCTTATTCATTATTCAGACATGTAGTTAATTAAAGATAGAAGTCTCATTTACTCATCATAATAGCTACTGAAGTAATAAATGAAAATTATAAAACTATCAACATATAGCTATTACTTACACAAGTTAATTTCGAGAAATTATCATTTACAATCATTTTTTCGACATTATCCTTGAAGAAATCAAAGCAGGCTTTTTCCAATTTAATATTCCGGTTAGGTGTTTCCGGATGGAAAATATTTACAAAGCTTTCCAGAGTGAAGGATTTCACCAGGTGGTCAATCAGAATTTTCTCAAGACCCTCCAGAATGAACAGGCGCGCCAACTCAAGAGCCAGTAAATGAGTCTCGACCTGGAGAGAGAAAAAATCAGAATTTCAGAATAGTGCAGAAAAAGGTCAGTTGGTTATTAATTGATTGATAGTCATTACTAATCAATGTAAATATCCAGCTACCAGAACAACAGTGGTTAAAAGCTATATAGTTTTCAATTGCAATGTAAAGAGAATAAACATTTTTGAGAGGATATCTTGTAACTACCTAAGGCGATATGGAGATCTAAATGATATCAGGTAGCTATATTGCTACAATCAGATTAATAATTAGCTGTAATCTAAATCACTAAATGTAATTAAATTTATAATGATGTTAATTTTTGATTTATAAACCTCTATTGGTCTATCAATCTTATCTTTTGTTTTCTTGAATATATAAGGTTTCTTTGAATTCGGTGTTTATATTTTATTTTTATAGCTATAGCTAAAAGTCAGCGTTTTTTTATGGTGTGCCTAAAGTTTTTATGTAAACTTCTCATAGCTACATAAGAGTATATAATACTATATAGGATTTAATTTACTTATGTTGCAATTTTTCCTTTCTTTCTTTCAAACTCATGTTGTGTTTACCAATAAAGACCCTTATCCTTTGCTCACTTGCAATTCCTAATCCAATTTTCTCTACCTTTTCTATTGTCATTAGCCATCGTTTGTACTTTCATGGGCAATTTAACCATGACCAATTTTTAGGATTTAAAAGAAAAAAAGCATATTGACCGTTTCAGAAACTTACTCTTTCATGACAATCATAGTGACCTTCATAGAAATAAACAAGAACACCCTTCATTACTTCCAGCTTGACATTCTTGATCTCAATAACATTGTCAGTGAGTGGGACAATGGTAACTTCAAACTCAACAAGAGATTCTAGATTGGATTGATAAACATCATGAAGCTCAATGATATCTTGTGAAGCCTCTCGTGAGACATCTTCAGCCTGTACAGAGACCTTTTTTACATCTTGTGAGCCCTCCTTGATGCTGAATAAGGTACTGTAACGTAATGAAAACTAAGATGGAAAATTCAGAAGCAAATCAATTATAATTCTATTTCTGTTCAGGATATGACAAATTAGCAATAGCGAATCACTATAGCAAATATAATAGAAATAAATCAAATAATCATTAATTTTGCCATCCAAAAATTATGTGGGAAGACTGAAAAGTTGAAAACTCACTCTGTCAAAGTTCAAATTTCTGTGCAACAACAGTGATATAATAAACACCTGATAGCTAACTTGGAGTTCATTCAATTATAGGAGGATGAAAGTCAGCTTTGAAACCAGAGGCCATATCGCTGACATCAAAGGAAAATTAAATACAAAGGACTGGATGAAGCAGTCAGAAAGAAAAGTAGCTTCATGAAAAGTCACCTCTTATCAGACAGAGCCGATGCTCATTAAAGCAGGAAAATATTCCATGAATGCAGTCACTTACCAAGGGATGTGATAAAAAGGGACACATAAGTAAAATGAAGGAGCTATAATAAATGAAGTTTAAGAGCCTATCTAGTACAAAAAATTCAAGACTGTGAAATTAACAGTTTGATGAAGATTTACTCCAATATGGATAATGCATGTATTTTTTGTATAGTTTTATGGATTGAATATTTAGTTAAGGATCAAAACTAGTTTTATTGATTAAAATATTTAGTTTTATGGATTTTACCAGTCCAATAATCTTTCCTAAACCTCAGACTGAATTACACTAACTTGTTATTGAAATGGCTTTGCTATAGCTATTTAAAAAACTAAATAAGATAAAGTAGAACCCTGTATAGTAAAAGTAGTCTTTATAGTGTATATTGAGCTAATTTTTGTTAGTCTGAAATAAAATGGCAGGGAAATGATTGGAAAGACAATTAGAATGACCTTTAGTTATCTAAAAACTGATTGCAATTCATGGCAGACTAAAGAAAATTTGTTTGTTCACAATACTCTACTTTCACAATATATACAGGATATCATTGTAAAGGAGCTCTACTGAATAGAGTAAAGAACTGCTAGTCAAAACTAGTAAGTAGCTAGCTACATAGCAATTAGTTACATCTAGTGTTTACATCAAAAGAATAAAAATTAGTGAAGATAAATATTAGCTAGCTATATTGTAAAATAACTAGCTATTAATTGTTCACACTCACTCCAAGTATGTACTGCGAGCTGAGAGGAGGAATTTATGCGCTGGTAACTTTTGCCCTTCGACCAGCAGAGAAACATCAGAAGGACAGCTTCGTAGGAATCCTTTCAAAGACTTGCCAATATCGGAACACATCCTCTCATAATCTTCCACAATGCCCATCTTGTCTGCAAAATATACCATTAATCACTCTAAGCTAAATTAGGGAAGATCTATGATCATTTCAACATAAAGTGTTTAAGTAGCTATTCATGATAATATGGTCTATTTAAAAAAAAAACAGATTTTGTATTGTATTGAGTTGTTTATATCAAATAAATAAAATAATCTATAAGATCAATTGAGTAATTTGAGTTTGTTGTAAAACTATAAATAATTTGACAAGCTTTATAAAATGTTCCATTTTTTAATAATTAATTGATAATTATGCACACAGAAAATAACAATGTCTATACTAACAAACTTCTTGTACCTATAATCTATGTATGCCTATAGATTATCACTGAAAAGATGACCTATTATAAGTGAAGCATAATCCCTTATTACATATTTACATTATATAGTGAAGCTTAGTTTTCTCCTTTATTTACATGTATTTCGCTGGAAACAGAATGCAAATTAATGACTTCTTGAAGAACATGTTTATCAGTTTCTACAGCATTTTCAAGTTTCAAATTTAAAAATTAATTAGGACTGATATATAAATCATAAAATAAATATGGGATAAAGATTAGAAAGCTCAGTCGTTTAAATAAAATAACCTTGCAAATTACATCATTTAAAAAGGAACATATATGTTGATTTAGAGCATAAAGGGTTAAACATAGAATTAGTGGAAAAAATAAATATAGGGAAATTAAACTTAAAGTGCTTGCAAAATTGCAGTAAAAGTTAATGTAAATTATAGAATATCTTGTTACTCTTGAAATCTCCCATACTCTGCAGACTGTATGTAACCTATTAAACCTAATGGCTACTAGGACTCTGAACTAGTCTGTATTTGGTGCACAAAATCCCACTGATTTTTACAGAATGCTGAAAAAATCCACCAACAATTTCCAATAATTTGGCTGATCCAACAACACTTTCCAAATTTATCTACCAAAAAAAAATAAAAAATTAATGGTAGCTAACCTAACGTGGTTAGAGTTAGGTGTCAGTACATAGAAATAAATAGGTAAAAATTCACCAACTTATTACTTAAGAGTAAGACTTTGGTAGAATATGATTTTCAAAGGGGAAAAATTCCACCAACAAGTCTGTGGAATAATTGGAATTTAGTGTCAATTTACTTTAAAATACATTCTGCCATCTGGAAGACAGACTGGCCAGTCTGTATTTGGTGCACAAAATTCCCCTGACTTTATGAAAAATCTTAAAATCCACCAACATTTTACCCATTTTTCCACCGAAAATTAATGGTACGGTAACATAGGAATAAATAGCTAAAAATCCGCCGACTTTGTCAGAATATTATTTTCAATGGAGAAAAATTCCACCGACAAGTCGGTGGAATTTACCAGGAAATACTGTCTGGCAGACTGGTGTCTAGTACCAACTTTCAGGCTGGCTATTAGCTATAAGCCTAATAGCCAGTCTGCTAAGTGTGTCAAATCTGTCTCCAAGTTTCCAAGATTTAATTTTTTAGAACAATTTGTCTCTAAAGATTTTCAAATCTGCATCCAAAAATAACCAAAATGACCAGAATTTTTCTAAGATGTCTTCAATAATAACATGTAAAGCACTTTGTATTTGGTGCACAAAATTGAAATCCCACTGACTTTTTCAAAAAGCTAATAAATCCACCATCAATATCCAATAATTTGGCTGATCCCAGATCCACAAACATTTTCCCAATTTATCCTCCAAAAATGAATGGTAACAAACGAATAAATAGCTAAAAATCCACCGACTTTGCTAGAATATTATTTTTAAAGGGAAAAAATTCCAAAGACATGTTAGCAGTTGGTGGAATTTAGTTAATTTAAAAATTTAACAAAAATTTATCAATATAGACTGGAAAAGCAGCCAGTCTGTATTTGGTGCACAAAATCCCACTGACTTTTTCAAAAAGCTGAAAAAATCCACCATAAATTTTCAGTAATTTGGCTGATCCACCAACATTTTCCCAATTTATCCACCGAGAATTAATGGTAAAATAGGAATAAATAGCTAAAAATCCACTGACTTTGTCAGAATATTATTTTCAAACCAGTCTGCAGAATATGGCATGGGACATTTTTAAACATTTTCTGTGCAAATCTGTGTGAACAATCCTTAATTTCTTCCTATGTTTAAATGTATTTTACTGAGAACAGAAGCCAAAATAGAGGATTTGTTGGAGAACACTTTACCAGTTCCTGTGGCTGCAGTCTGGTTTTCAAAGAGAAAAAATTTAGCAAGGGAATATATCACGAAATACAGACTGGGCCAGATAAACTTCACAACTTCATGCATCTTTTGCAGACTGGATGTCGGTGGAATTTACCATGAAATACAGTCTGGAGACTGGAACAACAGTTGATTCTTGAACAGTACAAGAAAATTTGAAGAAATCCTTAATTAATCCTCTTCTATATTTATCATGAGTTAACTACAGTGACTACACTATCTATTAGACTATTATCCTAACTAGTATCTAATAATCTAGGTAATTTAATTTACAGAGATTCAGAACGACAGAAACTGAACTAAAAATATTTTTAAAGGATTTCTTGAGGACAACTCAATAAACTTTACCAATCAATTACTAAAGTTTCAGTTTCTAAATTGTAGTAATTGATTTGTTCAACTTGACCTTGTTATAATAAGTAGTTACTATTAACTTACTAAAATCAATTTTACGTAGGTACCCTATGACTATCATCCTATGGGCCTATAGTCGGATTATATTACCAGTTTATTAGCGAAGTTCCTTGATCTCCTTTTCATACGAGAAATAAATTCAATATTTAAGCAGGAATTAATACTTCCTTGGTTGATATGACCCTAACAAGTTATAAAATATAAACAGCGACAAGATAAAACGAACACGTACCTAAAAACATGTACAGAACATGTTTCACAGAAAGGACGGTATTGTTACTGGACTCGAACATATGTACTATCGCGGAAAAGTGTATCCGTCCAATTGCTGAGGCGCGCATGAATAATCTAGTTCCTACTGTACCACGGATTATCATACGCTACCCCAAATTCTCATTTTACCCCCGCATGTAAGAAATTTCGATTCTTTTTAATGCACTGCGGGACATTTCGTCTTCAGCCGTCATGGTGAAAAGTCATCAAATTTCACTCTCTCTATTCAAAAACTTGTGTTTTAGGCAGATCGAAAATTAATCTTTCTCTATATACTAATTTCACTTAGCCTGGATTCTTCAGTCTTTCTAGCTGAGGACTCTATTTTTTATTGTCATGCTCATATGGAACTATATCTTTTACTTATACATTGGTAAATTAATTATTTTCGCTTCTTTTATTTTCTAAGTTCTAGATTCAAAATTTTAAGCTATATTTTTTAACTGTGTGAAAAATTGTTAATGCTTCCATTTTTAGGCAGCTTATTCCTTGAAATTGGGATATTCGAAAGACAGATTAGATTTCTGAGCTAGTTGTTTTCTTCTTGGATATGAACTCTAAATATTTTACCAGTTGATTTTTTGCTTTTTGCTTATAGCTGAGACGAAGTCCAGCTCAATATCAAGTGTTTCTGTTCTTGATCATTTCGAATTATAAATTTATCAATATTTCACAGATTTTCTTGAAATTGCTGATGGAATTTGCAATTTATTACCAAAATGTGTGCTTTCAAAACTTTTGTATCTTTACTTCTGGACTTTGAAATAATACCGAACTTCAGAATTTTTTTTCTATAGTTAGTGGAACCATTTTTTATATGTATCCAAACCTGCAAAATGTCGAGATTTGGAACAGTTTACGAAATAGCAAAATTAGTTTTTATGCACTTCTTTACATTACTCTGTACTAGTCATAAAGCAGTGCCCTCACGGTAAATGAACTATTTAATTTTGAAAAAATACGGAATTCTACTTTATATTATTGTGTCTAAATTCCTTTGAATACGATCTGTAGACATGGAATAGAAAGAAGAAAAAAAAAACACCTAGAGCTGTAGCTAATAACCACATTTTATTTTTTATTTTAGCCTCTAGACTTCTAGAGTTTAGGTAGGTATATACTTTATTAAATGTTCTATTATGCATATGATTCTTCCATTCGTAAATAGCCGCCGGTTTACGTCATAGTTCTATAATGTAGACTGTAGTATATACTTTTTGTTTAAACTGTTCTTTCTGTATTTATAAATACCTTTAAATTTAAATCTTTTTCAGGTTTTAGTCTCACAATACCTATAGATATAACAATGTTTATGCACTATAAAAAAAGGGAAAACCTACGAATAATTTTCGGAACAGCTGGATGCTCAAGGTTAGTGTTAAACGGTAAATGTAATTACGTATATTCACCTAATTTATTTCTCCCATAATTTTCATCTTCTAATTCTACTACCATATTCTCGTTTTTATTTTGTGCAGGTAACTCTTAAAAAATTTCTTTCTTTCTGGGTAGCAAAGAATTTATAAGCCTGCATGAGCTCTAGGGTCACGCAGGTAAATTGCGGCCCTTCAATTTTTTATTGCAGCCCTCTCAAAGAGAGTCTCTACAACATTTTGAATCAAAATTAAATTTAAATGTTGCATAGCTATCAAAATGTTGCATAGCTATCAAAAGAAGCACAGTGAATGCTATAACTTATTAATTTAAGTTTTGACGTGTGTTTTGAAGCTATGATGTTTCAGTTGTTAGAGGCCGCAGTTAGTAAGTGGGCCGCAATTTACCTGCGTGACCCAATCATGAAGCTGTTTGTGGTGGATTTAATAGAAGGGGGTTCTCTTTGGACTCGAACTATTGTAATTTGGATTAATAATTGTCTTTTTTCATTCTTATTATGTTTATCTTTTTACGCCACTTGCAGTTTTAGAGGATTGCACTAGGTTTATGCTTTCAAACTACGAGGTCTTCGACTTTTGGGTTGGTTAGGCTTAATTTACTATCCCCTTTTCATTTTAATCTTCCATCCATGAGTGCAGCCTCCGGACCTTAAATTGGGTTATTTTTTATTCTTTTTAAGTGAATGCATTATCGGAGTAGTTCTTATGTGTTCATGAGCATTGTCACCGACGGTGGTAGGTGACTTTGTTCTTGAAGCCACTTTCCTTTCAGACTGCTTCTTCCAGTCCCTTGTATTTAATTTCATTGTCAGCAATTTGGCCTTTGCTTCCAAAGAAGACGTTATACCCCTACTTAAATTAACAGAGATTATTTATTAATAACTTTATACTAAAAAAACTATCTTAAATTCATAATAGTAAATATGTAAGATATTCATGTTGCATTTATGAGAGTTTTCAACGAATGACACTATGTAACAGTCATGAATTGAAGAAAGAGGCAGAGAATTTTTCGATACGAACAGTTGCAAATTGGATGATGACCAAGTTTTTTTTCCTTTTTGTTTCATTGAAATTCACTGTTTTGTAGAATAGCACTAGATAGGGATAACAATGTAGTCTTAGATTGTTTATTAATATAATTTGCAATATGTTTTTGCACCCTGTTTGTTCATTTTCCTCTTACTTCCGCGATTACTAGATTCTCATTCCGTAACATTCCATTGAAGAGTATCTTTCATTCCATTCACGGCGTCTCTTTCCAATCTAACTGCTAGATCTATATAAAGGTCTTTTCTATTTATTTTCCGATTAACGAAATCTGGAAACCATTATATTCGCATCGAAACTATTCAATAAAAATAACTTATATACTAATTTATATTATTAAAATTTGTTTCCAGTTCAATGGGTAGAGCGAGCATTCGCTAGGAGGAACTCTAAAGACCACTATCTATGACCAGATCACTTCTCCTCACAAGAAAGCGGAAGAAACAAACGACAGCAGTGCAAATCTCCCTATTCTCAATTGGTAAGGACAAATTTCTATTAGTTCAGTGATAACTGATAGAATTAGCAAAGTTATTCGTATCAGTTATGTTTCATAAATATATAATTTAAAAAATGTATGAAAATTGTTTAAAGATATAATATAGCAGGCTAATTGCAAAGCCCCCAGTGGCTGTATCCTCAATCTGTTCAGGTGAATATAAGAGAAGGGCACAACAGCTTCAGTGTTATCATTTTTGTGGCTAATTGTAGTTTCTGAGGATAACTCGTATGTTTTTTTTTTGTGTGTCCGGTAGGCTTCATTTATTATCACCTCTTCATTTTCCTTTTCCATCTGTGAGTGCTGCCACCGGTGTTGGTGACTCTTCGTCACATTCCTTGGTAAGTGACTGCAGTCATGGATTATATTTTTTGCATCCATGAGCGTTGTCTCCGACTGGTGGTAGTTAATTCTTTCATGGAGTCTCTTTCCTTTCTAACTGTTACTTCAAGCCCCATATATATTCAATTTCTTTTCAATATCAGCGATATGGCCTAAAAACTTTCAATTAAATTGATTGCCAATTGTAAATTATTTCGTCCAATTACTTTACAATTGGTAATTGTAAATACACAACTTATGGTTTCTGTAGTTTCTGAAATACTGAATTCTTAAATACTGACTGACTGTTCATATCCACTCCATGGTGATACACGGTTATTTATTTTGCTAGTATTAAAATTTGCAAATATTCAGAGTACTGGTAATAATTAATTAAACTCTTATATAGTTACTTGTATACAATTTTTTTAACATCTATTGAGAGAGTATAATGGTCGTTCTAAAGAAAATAGTTCATTATAGTTGTATCAACTGATTTTTTTTAACTGTAGCTTTTTGTTTATTGCCTAGTTTGGAACTCTTGACTCATTAAATCATCAAACTAAAAAACGTTTAAATTTACTGATAATACGAATAGTTTAATTTATAAAATATTCTAGATTACTTCAACATGTAACTTGCGGCTAAAATGAGTTTCTACAATATTTCATTAGTCTTGTGACATTCATAATTGAACATTTAAATAAAATTAAGTAGTTTACTGACATTGTTCAGTATTTTCAACTTATTGACTTTCATTTTTTCTATTTTAAAGTTTTGTTCTTTGCATCTTCTTTGACAACAAATCGAATAAAATTAAATACTTCCTTCCATTTTTGAGGCAAATTTGTATTACCTTTTTTCA
Organism: Caprella mutica; assembly: GCA_947561585.1. Lineage (NCBI taxonomy): Eukaryota > Metazoa > Arthropoda > Malacostraca > Amphipoda > Caprellidae > Caprella > Caprella mutica. The sequence continues at coordinate 19,629 of CANNZV010005540.1, forward strand.
GTACAATTTCTGTTTCCATAAAGCTATATTCTTATTTAAAAAAATGACCAATATTTTTTAATTACAAGAAATTAGTAAAATTCAATTATCTCTTTTGTAGAGTTCTTTTGTTTCATTTAAATTAATTCGACTTTTTTCCAATTAGTTTGTAATATAGTCCTTTGTAGTAAGTATTCTACGGATTGGAATTATTAGACTTTATCTAACAGTTAGTCTCGAGTAATAGAAGATAAATGTAGTGTTTCTATAAAACCACGTTTCTAATGCTAAACATCTATTCAACCTTATCTTGCAATTTCCAAAAATAGCTTTGTTGTCTTTTCTTCACTCATTTTAAATTATCCATTTCTTTCCATCGTTTGCGGTATAACCTCTTAATTCATCAACATAAAGAAAAAATTAAAAATATTAGATTGAGGAGTCACTCTTTTTAGTCCTTTGGGTAAATATTTTGTAAGTTTGATTTTTAAAATTCGAAACACACTCTGATCACAGTAAGGATTTTAAGCTATCTGTTTTCTACTTTCCATTAATCTTGTTTTCTATCAAATCTTGTTTCTTCCTTGCCACTCGAATGTGGATACTTTTAACATAACTGAATGTGCTTTGAATACATACACATTGTTCAGGATTTTGTAGAATAGAACTAGGGTTATGCTCTTCAACTACGAGGTCTTAGATTTTTGTGTTAGGTAGGCTCGTATAGGCTTCATTTACTATCACCTCTTCATTTTCCTTTTCCATCCGTGAGGAAGGAAAAGGAAAGGCTTGCGTCCCGTTTCGTCACATTCCTTGGTAAGTGACTGCATTCACGGAGTAGCTTTTCTGCATCCACGAGCATTGTCACCAACGGTGGTAAGTGCCTTTGTTCATGGAGCCACTTTCCTTTCTGACTGCTTCTTCTAGTCCCTTGTATTTAATTTCCTTTTACGTCAGCGAAATAGTCACGGTATAACTGAAGTACGACGTTAAACCCCTAGTATAATAAAAAAAATATTATAGTATGAGATTAAAATAAAATCTATTCAATTTGTTTTATCTTGTTAATAATTGCTTGTAGCGTAATTCTAAGTCAATATCAGAGATTTTTAATCAATTTGTTTGTAAACATTTTCAGATTCAAATAACTTCGCACCACTGCAGTTCTCATCAGGACAGTTCTCATCAGGACAGTTCTCATCATGGCAGTTCTCATCAGTGCAGTTCCCATCAGTGAAGTTCTCATCAGGACAGTACTAATCACTAACAGTGTAGTTCTCATCAGGACAGTACTAATCACTATCAGATTAGTTCTCATCATTCCCAGGAAGTATGGTCTCATTCCCTGTGATATCCATTTATTCATGCTTATTACTTTTAGATTTTCAACGACATTTCTCCGTGAAATGGAAGTGCATAAAATACCGAACTAATTTGTGTATTTTATTTATTGCTATGCGTTTGAAAAACTTTAATCTTAGGTAAATATAGAATTAATTGTATATAGTAAGTTCATGTTAATCATTCAACCCTAAGCTTTTATAAATTGTTCTAAGATTGATACTTCATGTAAACTAGTACTAATCAGAAATCCTTTATTTTAGTAAAAAATTGTATCGGGTAGTTTTTACTTTAGAAATAACCTGCAAATGTATTTAGTCGTGTAGTAGTTTTTAAATTTTTACCTAATTTAATTGTTATCTTCAACTTTTGTAAAACACTATTTTTTATAAATATAAAATAACTATCCATTTTCTATTATTGATCCTTTATTTCTTATTTTTTAAGTAAAAAACTAATATTGTATGATAAGAGATAGAACTTGCATGTTGAAAGCCTTAGTTGACAGTTGTCATGAATCCCAGTTTCACTCGGATGTCACAAATTAAGCACCAAAACTGCAGTAGGCTACATTAGTTCTGTTCTTGGAGAACTTTCTTTTGGTTCATCTCATAGAACTTTGTAACTTATTTTATTTTCAACGTTGGCGATGTGACATTTATTGAGAAGAAAAATTATGATCACTTCAGTTATTTTTAGTTCACTATAGCACTGCTTGTCAATTGGTCGTGCAAGCATTTAATGTATAAAAATTTTAAACTGAAAAGAATCAGTTCACTTGATAAAAAATCCATCAAATTACTGCATTTAAAATCTAAACTAAACTGAACTAAGTTACAACTTAGTCATAGTTTTATTTTATTCTTTAGCCTAAAAGAATTTTAATTAAATAACTTCAATAAAAGATAGAAAGTATCGGTATAGCCGTATAGGTAATTAGTAATTACTTATTTATAAGTTGATGAAAATAGAGAAAAACGCTTGCCAGCAACTTAATGATTGTAGTCATTAAATTAAGACGTAAGATTAATTATTAATTTATTATCATTTTAAAAAAACAAATTTTGATAACTACCTCATTTGGCCAATATATTGAATGAATTAAAAAAGATAATACACTTAAAGGACTTCGAAAAAGAAGAGAAACTTGTCTTATCGACTAAATTACTCACCACTATTAATTTATTGAAATTCTGAATGCAGAAAATCTCCGGATTATAACCGAGACAGGTTATATATCCCGTCCAGCAAATTATTTAAATGTGAAAAAAATGCGAAGCTATAAAAAATCATATCTTTAGACGATTAAATGTTCTTGTGTGAATGATTATAATATAAAATATTCGTGGAATAAGATTTGACAAAACTAAAAGTAAAACTATAGACATTTATCACAAATTTGAAAACGTGTATTATAGTTTTAATAATATAGCCTAAAGGAGAACAAATAATTTAAAGGTGTAAAAGAAGCGAAGTAATTTAAAATCATATCTGAAGAGGATTAGTTTAATGTTCTTGTGTGAATGGTTGTCATAAATAATATTTTTGGAATTAATGAGATTTGATAAAGCTAAAGCTAGAAATCTACTTCAACCTCAAATTCGAATAGTTATTACTTATTAGTTTGATAGTTTCAATATTAGAACGACAATTGGTCGAAAGTAAATTGCATAAAAACATACAAGAGTAAATCGTACGAAATATATACCAAGGTTAATTGAATGGAAAATTTCAAAATTATAAATATGCATTTCAAATTATAAAAAAATACATGTATTCATTACAAAATGAACATTGCATGGATGATACAAATGAAACTATATGTTTATACTTTAATTTAAATAATACAAAAATAATATCTAATCACTTGTCAGAAATCTATATAAATCACCCCCTCCTCTAGATACACATATCTAATCCCCCATTGTTAGAATTAGGTTAAATCAGTGGGTTAACAACGTTAAGACATAGAGTTTATTTAAAGAGTAAATATGTTATACAATTAGAAATCTATAGAGAGATGAGTAGAACTCATCTCTCACTGAGTAATGTTCAAGACAGACTAATTTCAGAACCAACAAGACAGGGTATTTAACCCTCGACGGAAGTGTGATCGACTTTAGACCTTATGTCCGTTTCTCATTAAAAGTAATACATAGTTATTGAAACAATAGGTAATTTAATATAGCTGAGCTAGTCTAACAGGAAGTTAACATTAAATATATAACGAGTGTGTAATACATTTAACTAAAATTTCAACACTCCTCCTCACACGACATTCTATATTTTTCATACCTATTAATTTAACAAATTTGGTAAATCTATCAATAGGCAACGTTTTTGAGAATATGTCAGACGATCCATTAAAAAAAAAACAATGAACAACAATTTACATAGGAAATGAATTATTCTAAATTTAAAGACATAAATCTCATTTTAATCAATCCTAAAATTCAAAACATTAAAACTCAAATTGAAAAATTCTAAAATTCAAATTGAACAATCATAACTGCAAGAATTTTAAACATTTATTAATGGTTTAATTCTATTTCAAATAATTCCTTTCTTCCCCTCTTTTTATTTCTGAATGTCGATATAAAATAGAGTCTTCAGAAATCCAAAAAAAAAATACTATGTGTATAAACTATTTCAAATTTACATATAACATAAAAAATAGTATGAATACACATCAAAACTGAACTTAACATATTGTGACATTCTTGCTTATTTTATTTCAATTTAACTTGTAAAAATTAACATTGCTTAATAATCATGCAATTAAAATTAACATCCTTCCGTTAAAAAATAGAATTTCTATTTTTTAATTATTTTATTGAATAAAATTTACTATTAAATTCTTTCTTCAGAAAAATTGAAAGATCGTTTAATATTTTACTGCAAATTAGTTATAAATATAACCATTTCATTTATGTATATTAATTTAAAAATATTTCATTCCTGCAAATTCCTAATTTATTTTGACTTTAAAATTTTCTAATCATCAAAATCTAATTAGTATTTCAAAATGAAAAAATATTTATTTCTAAATATTCACTTCTAAATATTCACAAATATTCACAGTATGAATATCAATTCATCTGTATTCAATTCATATGCTCACCTAATAGACCGCGTACTTCTATTAAGTAAACATGCTGAGTCATCAATTAAAATAATAATTAAATGCTGTGTCGGTAGTTTTTGTTACGATTCAAAGATTAATCTGCTGATCATTAAAAAGCAATAAAAATTCTATCTAACTACTATCCAAAAGCCTAATTTCAATTAATTTGAGAATTCACTTCACAAATGCTGAAGCAAGTTGTACACCGGTGCAAGAACCGTAGAGGCGAAAGTTAACTAAACCTACCACTAGACTAACATCAGGTTATTTATTTACTGTGAATAGAACTACAATATGGCGTAAGTTAAATGTCAGTTAAACTAAGTCATTATAGCAACTTAACACTACCACTTTCTTGTGTAGCTATTTACAAACAAACAAGTCTTTACTTATTTTACTTCTTGTAGTTGTAGTTCCCATAGCCACCACAAGTATGTGGAGTTGCTCCAGCTTTGCTGGGGCGTTTGTCCGGTTTGTTGTCCATAGCCACTCCAAGTACCGGCAGCTTGTCCAGTGGTTGCGGCACTCCAACCGCCCGGTGCCTGTTGTCCCCCGTTGCCGTAAGAGATTTGGGTTGGCGGTGTCTGTTGCTGCTGTGCATAGTAATTCTGCTGCTGTCCATAGTACCCCCCACTGTTTCAAGTGCCGTATCCTCCTCCTTGCTGGGTGTATCCAGATTGGGGTAGCTCTGGGATGAGTAGTTGTTAGTTTGAGAAGAATACTCAACTTTTCAGCTTCACTCCGGAGTGTGTCAGCTACGGTAATCCAGTTAGGGATGTCTGTCTGAGCTTCAAGTGCAGTGACAAGCACTTCAAACGGCCCTGGCAGTGATGACAGAAGACAAATCACTTTATCCTCTTCACTGATCACTTGATTTAACAAGGCAAGCTCTTGAAAAACTTCAGTTAGTTCCTTCAAATGAAAGTCGAGTAGATCAGGAGACTTCAATTTTAGATTGTAGAGCTTTTTCTTCAAACGAAATTTGTTAGCCCACGTGTTTTTCTGACATGTTTCTTGAAACAACCAAACCAGTTAAACTTGATTTACTGTTTAACTGAATTGATGTTTTAACATTATTCTAATTCATAAGAATAACTGAATATAATTATTAATATTCAATTGAAACAAAAAACAGAATTCTTAGTTCGCAAGAGCCTTTTGTTGAAAGTATTTACTATCATTCAATACTTTAACAAACATAAACAACCAAAGCAGTTAAATTGATTTACTGTTTAACTGAATTGATGTTTTAACATTATTCTAATTCATAAGAATAAGTGCACTGAATATAAGTATTTACTATCATTCAATACTTTAACAAACATAAACAACCAAAGCAGTTAAATTGATTTACTGTTTAACTGAATTGATGTTTTAACATTATTCTAATTCATAAGAATAAAAGCACTGAATATAAGTATTTACTATCATTCAATACTTTAACAAACATAAACAACCAAAGCAGTTAAATTGATTTACTGTTTAACTGAATTGATGTTTTAACATTATTCTAATTCATAAGAATAAGTGCACTGAATATAAGTATTTACTATCATTCAATACTTTAACAAAAATAAACAACCAAAGCAGTTAACTTGATTTACTGTTTAACTGAATTGATGTTTTAACATTATTCTAATTCATAAGAATAACTGCACTGAATATAAGTATTTACTATCATTCAATACTTTAACAAACATAAACAACCAAAGCAGTTAACTTGATTTACTGTTTAACTGAATTGATGTTTTAACATTATTCTAATTCATAAGAATAACTGCACTGAATATAAGTATTTACTATCATTCAATACTTTAACAAACATAAACAACCAAAGCAGTTAACTTGATTTACTGTTTAACTGAATTGATGTTTTAACATTATTCTAATTCATAAGAATAACTGCACTGAATATAAGTATTTACTATCATTCAATACTTTAACAAACATAAACAACCAAAGCAGTTAACTTGATTTACTGTTTAACTGAGTTG
>CANNZV010005541.1:0-40930 GCA_947561585.1 Caprella mutica
CAGAAGAATAAGTACTATTCGATCCTAATTCAGGAATATATTTGAATAAAATTTCATGCTTTTCATAATCATCCTCAAGCGCACAAGCTAAAACAGTAATGGCTTCACTATCTTGACCTAGTTTATGAAGACAAGCTACCCGGCAATACAATAATTCCTCTCCAACAGCATGTCTATCACCAATATCCAATATGCCTAATGCTTGTTCATAATAACCCACATTGAATAAAAAAGTAGCAAATTGAACCCATATTGAGGTTTGTTCTGGCGCTAAAACAGCTGCTCTATCAAAACAACGATAGGCTCGATCATATTTCTCTAACTTATAATAAACAGAACCAAGCGCTGCGTAATATTCTTCTCTCCTATTATCTAACCCAATTGCTTGCTTAAAGTACGGAATCGCATTAGACCATTTTTCTTGGCAAGCCATACATTCTCCCATACTAAAGTAGATCTCATCATTATAAGGATCTAGGTCCGCTGCTTTTTTGTATAAATCAAATGCCACCTCGATCCTATCTTGATATTGATAACATATACCAATATGATACAATAAGTCGCCATCAGGAGCAATATACTTTAAAGCCTCTTCATAACAATCTAAAGCTTTAGCATACTCATTTTGTTCTAACCATAGAGCAGCACATTCCTTATAGGCCCACTCAAAGGTATTATCAATGATATAAGCATACTCAAAAGCTTCAATAGCCGCTTCTCGTTCGCCTAAAAATGATTGAACATGCCCTAGATGAAACCAGGCTAGGTGGGAGTATGGATTGTCATCAATCAAATGCGTGAATAACTCAACGCTTTCCTCATATTTATCGCTGAATTCGATGCAAATCCGAATTCGATTGAAAACCTTCTTATGTTCTGGATCTAATAAAAGCGATTCTCTCCAAACTTCATACATAGATTCGTAATCTTGTAGATGTTCGTAAAGAAGACCTTCACAGTAATAAGTATCTGCTAACTCTTTGTTAAAAGAAACTGGTAGCTGCTCTCTAATTTCGTCAATTAATTGAAAAGCTTCAGAAAATCTCCTTTCCAACCAAACAATTGCGATTTGAGTAACTTAATGTTTAAGTCTTGAGGAGAAAGGGACTCAGCCTTTTCTACGGCAAGTAACGCATCTTTCAAAAAAAGAGGATTGTGACTATAAAGAGAAAGCAATTCCGCCTTTTTAAAATGCAATTGAGCCGAGTAATTATGTTGACTTAGACCCGTTTCCACCGCAGATAGCGCTGATTCAATTTTTTGGTACTTTGATAATATTCGACAATATCCAAAAATACCGATTCCTCATAAAACACTACCGATTCCTTTTGTGACATAACCTCGTACGTCGAAATAAGTTCGTCTAAGGTGTATTGTTTATTGTAGTTGTGTTTTTTCATAGAATTAGTTGCTTGTTATTTATAGGATAAAGATACAGCAAAAGCAAACAATAATTCTACCCTTGTTGAAAAAACACAAACGTATAATATTTTAATATACTTTTTCACCCCTTACTTTTAATATACATTTATTTGTATTTCAATTATCTATAAATTTTTTATTCTTTATTTTATGTAAATAAATATGTTAAATTTCTTAAAAAACGACAACTATTTAGCAAAGTAAGTTTGCGAAACCACTAGATACAGGCCAATCCACAAGACATATAATCAAAAAAGATACATTATGGTTTTACATATCTTTTTCAATTACTAAATGTGACATAGCAAATTTAGCACATAGCTACTTTTACATCTTTTACACGTGTAAATTTTATTTTTTCTAGCCTTTTTTTCCCTTGTCAGTATCAAACACTATCGAAGTTTTTAGAAAATTGCTTCTATTAACACACGAAAATGATTATTTTTGATAGAAGCTTAGAGCTTTTTTATATTTAGACTGTTACCCTACCCTTTCAAAATAGATCAGTAAGGGAGTACGGTATAGAAATTAACTACACAAAATATATTACTATGAGAATTTCTGATTGGATCATCAAACTATTGATGCTTGTCATTCTAGGTTTATTCCTTTATGCAGGGTATCAATCCTACCAACATTATCAAAATATCTCTAAGCAGCAACCTAATCGACCAACTGTCAAAGAAACCTTAAATAAAATAGGTGATGGGAAAGCAGCAACTTTAGAAGCTGAAGATGTCTATGAAGAGGATGGTATATATGATCTCTCCACTGATAAAGCAATTTCTACCATCAAAGAAGGGGCAAGTGCGACAGGAGCGGCAGTAAAAGATGGAGCAAATGCGGCAGGAACTGCCTTAACAAAAGGAGCAGCAGCTGTAGCAGCAACAGCAGAAAAATACATTCCAACCGACCCTTCTATTAATGACTTGGTTTCTTTGAAAGAAGCTGAGGCAAAAAAAATGGAAGCTTCAAACGCTGCAGGGGAAGTTTCGGCTTATGATGCCACCTCAAATGGCGACTACTTAGTCGTCGCGGGTACTTTTCGAAAAATGATCAATGCAGAACAAGAGTTGACCAAATTAAAAGCTAAAGGATATGAAAATGCCTATATTGCTAAATTTAATAAATCAACCTTTGCTTCCTTAATTATTGATCGATTCGACACTTCAGCGTCTGCTAAGCAATACGTGAAAAATCTAAAACAAAAAGGATTGGAAGCTTATGTGCATAAGAAGCGATAAAATGATGGTCTATTTGTTTAGGCTGCTTATTTGTAAACAAATAAGCAGCCTAAACAAGTAAACAATTACACTATTCTTCCTCCCCTAATTTCACAACAAATCCATTCACTCCTTTTTTCTTAGCATGCCTTTGATAACTCTTAGCTGTTTCTGCATCTGGAAACGGTCCTAGAATCACTTTATACATAGGTTCTTTATTCCTTCCTTCTTCAATACTCATTAGAATATTCTTAAACCATTTCCCTTGTAAAGTTGCTACTTGTTTCAATACATTTGAATAACTGGACAAGGAAGCTATCTGCACCCCATAAGCAGCATTTTTAGGTCGTTCTAAAGCTATTTTATACAAACCATAGGTTGAATAATTTTTGGGCGTTACCAAATCAAATTCAGGAGAGGCAGCCGCTATTTTGGTAGCCACTCCAGCAGATTTTGGTGTTTCTACAGATCGTTTCTTTTTAGGTTTGTAGACTTCAGTCGTCCCTTTCTTTGTGTCTTTAGAAGCAGTAACGACAGGAGGCTTCTTAGCTGCCGTCGTTTTTGTAGATTTTATCTTAGTGGAACCGCCTTTGGGTGTTTCAACTACTGGTGTTTTCGTTGTTTTTTTTGTTGAGGATTTTTTAGCTGTCTTAGTAGCAATAACACCGCCCTTGCCTAAAACATCTAATTTCACCCTCGCTGTGCCGTCTCTTCTAATACCTAAAGCCTCCGCAGCCTTGCCGGAGAGATCAATAATTCGGCCTTTTACCCAAGGGCCTTCATCATTAATACGAACATCTACACTTTTTTTAGTATCCATTCGTGTCACCCGCACTCGAGTGCCCATTGGAAGACTCTTATGTGCAGCGGTTAATAGATTTTTATCATAACGCTCTCCACTAGCTGTTTCTCCTCCTTGGTATTCATCTCCATAATAAGAGGCAATCCCATACTCGGATTCCTGAGCTAATAAGCTCATAGATACTAGCAAGAACCATAAAAGAAAAAAGTTTTTTTGCAATAAATTTCTCATAGCCAAATTGTTTAAAAGGATTTTTGGAAGAAAAATTTCTCCATCCTTATATTCGTTTTCTTCTCCAAATTTACCAAATAGTCTAGTAAAACACAATTAGAACGTTTTGTCATATATGGTTTAGTATGTGCATTGGGATGGAGCATTTGCCATTGTAACGTATTTCAGGTTGACTGCCAATAACTTTTAGCCATACATAATCGTCAAATTTATGGTATGCAGTGAAATGTGGTAGCAAGTTGAATTGACATAAACTTGTACCTGCTTTTACTATTCCCTGTCAGCCTGGTTTCTCGCTAAGTCCTGGCACCTTGAATATCGTGATAGACGATCAAAGAAAAAGATATGAGTAACTAATGACAATAATGATTGAACTTTACCCTTTCTTTTTTTGTAATTTTGCAAAACGAAGCAAACAATGTCAAAGAAGTCGGAAGTTAGACTGTTCTTTAAGAACTCTCTGAAATCAGATGCATGACGTTGACAACGTGGCGTTTCTGACAATCGTGGACGGTCTAATAGCGCAGCGGTCTGACTGCTGACCTCTAAATATTGAATAATGAGCAAGTTAGGAAAAGTATTAGTAGCCATGAGTGGCGGTATTGATAGCACTGTAACAGCGATGATGCTGCATGCACAAGGCTATGAAGTAGTAGGGATTACCATGAAAACATGGGATTATGCCAATTCTGGTGGAAATAAAAAAGAAACAGGCTGTTGTAGTCTAGATTCTATCAACGATGCTAGACAAGTAGCTGTCAATATGGGATTTCACCATTTTATCGTGGATATCCGTGAAGAATTTGGAGATTATGTCATCGACAATTTCGTAGATGAATATATGGCTGGTCGAACTCCTAACCCCTGTGTACTCTGTAATACTCACATCAAATGGAGCGCTTTATTGAAACGAGCGGATGCTTTAGATTGCGAATTTATTGCCACAGGTCACTATGCAGTTATAGGGGAGCATCTTGGCAGAAAATTTGTCAAAAAAGCCATTGACTCTCATAAAGATCAATCTTATGTCTTGTGGGGTTTGTCTCAAGAATGCTTGAATAGAAGTAAATTTCCTCTAGGACCTTATACCAAACCAGAAGTTCGTCAAATGGCTTACGACTGGGGGTATAGTGATTTATCTAAAAAAGCAGAAAGTTATGAAATCTGCTTTGTACCAGATAATGATTATAGAGGCTTTTTGAAGCGCCGTGTGCCTGGTTTAGAAGCAAAAGTGAATGGTGGTACTTTTTTGAATACAGCGGGAGAAGCCATCGGCGAACATAAGGGCTATCCATTTTATACTATCGGGCAGCGAAGAAATCTAGGTATGGCATTCGGCAAACCGATGTATGTTACCGAGATTCAACCAGAAACCAATACCGTAGTTCTTGGAGAAGTCGCTGATTTATTGCGTAATGGAATGACGGTTTCTGGTATCAACTCTATGAAATATGAAACGCTTCCTGAAGGATTAGAAGTTACCACCCAAGTACGCTACAATGATCGAGGTACTTTAAGTGTCTTAAAAGATACGGGCAGTCCCAATGAAATAGGCGTAGAATTTTATGCCAATGTTTCTGGTATTGCACCTGGACAATCCGCTGTATTTTTTGAAGGCGATGATGTCGTCGGTGGCGGCTTAATACGAGGTAGTTTTAATAAAAAATAAGTAAAATGAAATTAACAAAAATATGCTCTATTATTGCCTTGATTTTCTGCTTACACCTAAGCAGTTACCAAGAGGTACAAGCACAATGTCCTATGTGTAAAATGACTGCGGAAAGCAATCTCAATGGAGGTGGATCAGCAGGAAAAGGGCTAAATGCAGGTATTTTGTATATGCTATTAACGCCCTATGTGTTAATAGGAACCGTAGCTTTTGTTTGGTATAGAAATAAGCGGAAAGAGGAAGAAATGGTGGATTGATCAATGACAAGTTTATTCAAGTATCAAAAAAGTAGTGGACATTTTTCAAGAGCAAGTTCAAGAGGTCAGAAGTCAGACCGAAAATTTCACTTTCTGTCAGAGGTCAGACTTATGATGTTGACTAAGCTACGTGGTCTACGTCGTAAATCTGACCTCTGACCTCTTATGGTACTGGCTTTGCCAGATTAGCAATAAAAGAATAATAGAAATGGTGGAGCTGTTGTAAGCTCCACCATTTTTGTTTTATCAACTCGTTACTAATCTTTCCTTCCTTGACTGACTACTAAGCACGAACCTTCTTTTGAGAAGCATACTTAGCATATACCCGGTCAATAGAATCTGCTAATTGTCGATCTTTAGCCGTGATGATATTTCCGACATCATGAGTAGACAAGCTAATATCTACAATATTACCGGAATTCTTCCAGGTAGGGTGATGATTTTGCTTCTCCGCTATAAGCGCAACTTCCGTCATAAAAGCAAAGGCCTCCGTAAAATCATTGAAAGTCAATTGCGCATGCAATTGATTGTTTCGTTTTTGCCACATAGGATTTGTTTTGTTGTATATGAATTGATTTGGTATTGGGAGGGTGAAATGAAAAGTATACATCTTGTTAAAATATATGAACAATGCATTTATATATAAAATACATAATATATGCTATTTTTACTTAAAAGTCCAGTTATACTTATCTAAATTTACTAAACCCGCCTCTAACAAAGCTATACAGTTCTTTACATCTTCCTTATGCACCATCTCTATAGATTGGTGTATATGTCGAGTCGGTATAGAAATAGCACCAGCTATGGAACCATGTTTACCAGAACGCTGTACACCTGCCGTATCGGTGCCACCTGCAGGCAAGATTTCCGGTTGCCACTGGATCGCCTGTTTATCTCCTAACTCCTTTAAATAGTGAACCATCCGATAATCACAAACAGTTGATCCATCCATTATTTTAATAGCCGCTCCCTTCCCTAATCTAGTCACGCATTCATGAGCTTGTGCGCCTGGCACATCAAAAGCAATGGTCGTATCCAAACCAAACCCAAAATCAGGATCAATTAAATGGCTAGAACTGATTGCTCCTCTTAGGCCAATTTCTTCTTGTACTGTAAATACAGCATATATATCGTAAGGTACTTTTTTCTTTTTCAAGGAGCGCAATACTTCGATTAGGATAAAAACAGATATTCTATTATCCAAAGACTTACTATTTACACAATCCCCCATTTCTATCAAAGCACGCTCTCTTGTAATAGGATTGCCTATAGTCACTAATTTTTCTACCTCTTTTTTCTTCATCCCCGTATCAATGAAAAAATCTTGGATATGTACAGGCTTTCCTCGTTCTTCAGGCTTCATCAAATGAATAGGCTTTGATCCCATAACGCCCATTACATCTTTCTTCCCATGAATGATGACTCTTTGCGCTGTAAGGGTTTTAGGGTCGAATCCTCCTAGTGTGTGAAAACGAACAAAGCCATCATCATCAATATGTGTCACGATAAAACCAATCTCATCCATGTGTGCCGCTACCATCACCTTCTTCCGAGCCTTTCCTTTTTTTAAGGCGATCACATTTCCCATAGCATCTACACTTACCTCGTCTACTAGGGGCTTAACTTCTTCTATTACTAAGGATCGGATTTTTTGTTCAAAACCTGGTGCCCCTGGCACTTCACATATTTTCTTTAAAAGAGCAATATTATTCATTTGATAGTTTTTAATTTAACTGGACTTTAACTAAACTCATCTTTAGTCTCAACTACTGCCTGATACTAAAGACGACTTAGAGCTTGTCTAAAATTTATTTCGAGTTGAAAATCAATAGTTTGCGGTTCTGGCAAAGAAAAAATTGGTGCGTTTAGCGAGCTAAATAAACTCAATTTTTCAAAGTCAGGTTCGTAAAATATTGGTTTTTAGCCGATAGAAATTTAGACAAGCTCTTATATTATACTGACCATCAATGCCAGAATCGAACTACGAGGTGCCAAATTCTGAAACTCATTCCGTTCTCTGTTAGTCTGGAATAGCTAAAGTTCCGTTTAGAAATATGTAAAGATAATAGACCTGAATAAAAAATGTCTAACTTTCTTCATACGAGTAGAATATGGCTTAAGTAATTGGACAGAATTCTCCAAACTGCACTCCAAACAGGATAAAAAGTTTAATTTCCCTTACCGTTTATCAGGTAATTACGTAGTACTATTATGCCTTTTCATTAGACTTGTTTCTTAAAACAAACAATTTCTTAAACCTAATTCAACACAATGACTACAACAGAAAGAGCGGAACTAAAAGAAAATATTGAATTAAAATTAGTAGAAACGAAATTAAAAATCATTGCTTTAGAAGAAGCCACCAAGCCAATCAGCCCAGCAAACGCAATTGGTAGAGTTAGTAGAATGGATGCAATTAATAATAAAAGTGTATCCGAAGCCGCGTTACGCATTTCCCGTAAACAACTCAATAGCCTTGAAATAGCACTAAGTAAAATAGATAAGGAATGAGGAGATAATAAATGTTACAAGTTGGGTTAGTCATTTTTCTGTCTTAGGAAGCCAAAAAACTAGTGCATAGCAGGGCTACGGACTCTTTTTTTGGCTTTCTAAGACTGGAAAAGGGCAAGCCAAGTTGAGACAGTTATTATTTCGTCATTCCTAAGCCGGAATTTGGACAATGTCAGTCTTGCAAAAAACGTATCCAAGCAAAACGCTTAATGTTTATGCCAGAAAGCACTAGATGTGTACATTGTGCTAGGTAGCCCTCAACCAAAACAGGGCACATTCACTAAAAAGTGAAGCACCCTGAAAAAACCCCAAAAAACCAAATGAAAACAATCTACATATAGAATATATTCTTTTACTTTCTGCATAAGAAAGCCAAGCCAGATTTAGTGAAATCTGGCTTACCTTTTAGATACAATGATGTTTTAATTATATAAAAAAATAATACAATACAGTAACCGATCATTAGACGGGTTTCTCTCTCTTGAGGTCACATTTTGACAACTTCTTATTTCCACTAATAATTATTTTATCTTTGAAGAAGATTTCTTGTTTTTGATTTAAAATAATACACAAATTGGCTAAAGTAAAAAAGATCTTCACTTGTAATGATTGTGGTACTACCTCTCCTAAATGGATTGGCAAATGTCCTTCTTGTAATAATTGGAATACCTACGAAGAAGACATTATTACCAAAAACACAAAACAAGAAGAAAAGACAAAAGCATGGTCTAGGCCAGATAAAGAAACGAACAAACCGATACCGCTTCCAAAGATCAAACCAAATGATACCCCTAGGTTGGTCACTACAGATGCGGAACTCAATAGAGTTTTAGGAGGAGGGATCGTAAGGGGTTCTATTATTCTAATCGGTGGTCAGCCAGGCATTGGTAAGTCTACCCTACTCTTACAGGTCGCAACTTCTATTCCTGCCAAAATCCTATATGTCTCTGGAGAAGAGAGTGAGGAGCAAATTAAAATGAGGGCGGATAGAATTGGCAAAAATCAGGAAAACTGCTATATCTTAACAGAGACGAATTGTACAAAGATTTTAAGTCAAGCGCAGCAATTACAACCAGATTTATTAGTCATTGATTCTATACAAACCCTATCTTCTCCTCATATCGAATCTGCGCCTGGCAGTATCTCTCAGGTAAGGGAATGTGCAGTAGAACTCCAACGATTTGCTAAAGAAACCGGCATTTCTACCTTTTTAATTGGTCATATTACCAAAGAAGGTTCACTAGCTGGTCCAAAATTATTAGAGCATATCGTAGACGCTGTACTTCGTTTTGAAGGAGACCAACACTATACGTATCGAATCTTGCGTACCATCAAAAATCGTTTTGGTTCTACCGACGAAATGGGCATTTATGAAATGCAGGCAACTGGCTTACGAGAAGTCTCCAATCCTTCTGAATTACTCTTATCTCAAAATGAAGAAGATTTAAGTGGAAGTGCGGTAGCTGCCACCATGGAAGGAATGCGCCCAATGCTTATAGAAACGCAAGCCTTAGTGAGTACGGCTGTATATGGCACCCCACAACGATCTGCTACTGGTTTTGATTTACGTCGCCTAAGTATGCTCTTAGCCGTTTTAGAAAAGCGTTGTGGTTTTCAATATGGGCAGCAAGATGTTTTCTTAAATTTAGCAGGGGGTATCAAAATCGTAGACCCAGCTATTGACTTGGCCATCGTGAGTGCCTTGATTTCTTCTTTAGAAGATATAGCGATTCCTAGTACGATTTGCTTTGCTGGTGAGGTGGGTTTGTCTGGAGAAATTCGAGCTGTCAGTCGCATCGACCAGCGCATCCAAGAGGCAGCTAAATTAGGTTTTAAACAAATCTTTATTTCTAAGTATAATTTAAAAGGTTTAACCTTGGATAAATTTTCTGTAGAGGTCGTGCCTATTGGCAAGATTGAAGAATTGTATCGTTTATTGTTTGAGCCGTAACATAGGCGGGAAAACTTGCCAACTACGCTATAAAAAGTTATTATACTCAAAACGGGATAAAAAACCGAATTTGAAAAATTGTTTATTTGTTGAGATTGTTTATCTGTTTACAAAGTATAGCGCACTAAACAGTTAAACAATTTAAACAAATAAACTGCTTATGTTTTTCGGTAATTTATCCCGTCAGCAGTATATCCTAAAAGTAACTGAAGGATAGCTAATCTATGCAGGCGTAAAAAATTCTACCAATTCCTCCGCAGAAATAGCTGCTCGCTCCACATCTTTTATCAATAAACCCTGCTCCAAAATTATGATCCTAGAGCAAGCTTCAGAAATATGATTTAAGTCGTGGCTACTAATCAAAAAAGTACGCTCCTTGCTTTGGTCTTTAATCAGCTGTCTAATTCGTAACTGCGTAGAAGGGTCTAAATTAGAAAAAGGTTCATCCCATAAAATTATTTCTGGATCACCAATAAGGCTTCCTACTAGACCAACCTTTTTTTGATTCCCTTTGGATAAATCTCGAAGGTATTTTTTCTTTCCTAAAATTTCCCCATTGAAAATTTCTTCGAATTGGCCCACAAAATTTAGTACATCTGTTTTCGATAAATTGTAGGCTTTTCCCAAAAATTCAAAATATTCTTCGGGTGTTAAAAACCCAATTAAGAAGCCTTCATCTATAAAGGCAGTAGTGTATTTCTTCCACTCTTCTGTTTGACTAACATCTTTATCTTTAGAAGTAACCTTGCCTTTTGTGGCTTTAATTAAATCAAGAATCAAACTAAACATCGTCGTCTTTCCTGCGCCATTATTCCCTACGACACCTATTATTTCTCCTTTATTAAATGTTAGATTTGGAATATCTAATGCTTTGTGTTTATCATAATGTTTTTGTAAATCGTTTATTGTTATCATGATGCTTATTATTTGAATGTTAAACAAAATCTAAAACTGGTCGGATCACTTTGGAGTGGTCCGATCAGACGCTACGTTTCATCCAACCACTATGGCATGGAATGTCGTCAACTTAAGGAAAATCTTCCAACTTAGATGTTGATTCTTCTTTTTGCATCGGCAAAAAAGAAGCAAAAACCCTAGTTAAAAACAATCCCTCCGGTGTTTTTAACGAGCCATCGCCACCCAGATGTTGACCATATAACGTTGACTACAGGACATTGAATCCTTAAGTTGACGACATTCCACTATGGAATGATCGAATGAATTCATTCTACCTTATGAAAGCTGTCAACTTTACTATTTTTTATGGCTCCCTGACAAATCCCGTGAAAAGAGACAAAAGAATAACAAACACAAAGTCTTCCTGTCGTCGATTTGTATTTATTATTCCTTTGTCACAGGATTTGTCAGAGAACGTTTTTTATTAAGATTTTTTCCGAAATGCAGCCCCTATCTGATACCGATTTTTCTTAAACTTATCTACAGAATATCGAATAATCGGTTGATGCAATAATAAGCCAATGATACCGACTAGTGCGATTAAAGATAGTCCGCCTATTTTACCACCAAAAAAAGAGCCGACCATATATATAAAGCATGGCAGAAACATAATGGGAAATGGTAGTAAAAAATGAGCTGCACCAAAACCTTTCATATTAAAGGCGCCTTTTTCATTTGGATCTACCCGTAGAGAATTGTAACTCGCTAGATACATATAGGCAAAAATGGAGATACTCATATTGTACAACAACAAGGCAAAACTAAACAGGACAATATCTTTTTCTATAAAAAAATAAGGTAAGCAAATGATAAAAGGAATAATGCACGACAAGACTAAGATATAGTACTTAGCCGTAAATAAATCATGGTACGTATAACTTCTAGATTGTAATAAATCAAAATGTAGACTGTTCCAAGACAACATCAATTGTCCATGATTCATCGCCATCATACCCGTTATTATGACACCGATAAAAACCAACATATAAGGATTCGTCCCCTCCCCATTCATATCTAAGAAGATAAACGGATATAATAGAAAAAAACCGCTCATCATTAAATAAGTCCGAGAGCGTTGAGAACGAAGCATCAATTTTATTTCTAAGTCCATCAATTTCCCAGCTTCTCCAAAACGATCAAATAAACCAATGGGTAAATTTTGTCCAAATAAATAACTGGATGCTTTGCTGGTATCTAGACTAAAATTCTCCTTAAAGAAACGATGGGATACATAATAAAAAACACCTGACAATAGTAAGGGGATAGCTGCTAGCATAGGATTGTTTAAAATTCCTTTTGCCAGTTTCAATAGATAAGGATACATTTGTATATACCCTTGTTGTTCACAAAAAAACAAAATAACGATACCGACTAATAGACTCCCCACCCAAGCCCCTTTGATCGCCATTCGCTTTTCAATATAAAAGGACAAGAAATTATTTAATAAAATTAAGCCTATACCAAATATAGCAAAGGCTATAACCTGAGCCATTGGATATCCTCCTCCTAGCACACTCTTAAAGAAAAAAGGCACTAAGAAAAAGAGGGGAAAAATATTGTAAAAACTACCCAAAGACCGCAGTAATAAATAGTGCGCCTGTGTACTTTTCTGGACAGGTAAAGTCAAGTAAGGTTTTATATCTATTGCTGGAAATTTTTGAATAAAATAACGCGTCAACAAATCTAGTAAGGCATAATAAAATAAGCCCGCTACCACTAAAGTCATCGCACGTTCTTCCGCAGAATATTCTTCTAATAAATCTCCCAAGAAATACCCTAAGACGAGCATATTAACTAGAAAATAAAGTCCTATTAATCCAAGTATAATATTTTGCACCATACTTTGGTTAAAAGCGGGAGACCGCCAAACTTTTAGCCAGTTATGTTTTAAGAGTTGTAGTATCATTTTGATATTTCATTTAAGCTAGACTTTCTTTACATTTGGTCTGAAATAGTGACAGTACCTAAAAGATTTATCTAGCATTCAAGCCCTTGCAGGCTGTTACTAAACCTGTTGACCTCTGGTGGAGACTAAAATCAACATTGAGTATTTACCAATTAAACGATTTAAACAATTATACACGTTCCCGTTCAAACAGCTCACTCAGTTTAAGATAGGCCAAATAGGCAATCCCTGCTGCTAAAACTAAAGAACCTATATAGAGAAAATTGTTATCAAAGTAACTAGCTGGTGTTGTATCCATACTAGTATCCATCGTCATTACTGCCACAAAATTATTGACGACATGAATCCATATACAGACCCATAAAGATTGGGTTTTCACATAAATCCATCCAAGTATGAGTCCTATAAAAAAAGTAGCTATAATTTGTAGCGGCTGCAAATGAATGACACTAAAAATAATCGCAGAAAACAGAATAGCTTTCTTGACATCATATTTTTTCAAGAGGCCCTCTAAGACAATTCCTCTGAATACAATCTCTTCACATAATGGACCTATTACAGCTATTGTTAAGAGCGCTTTCATTGGATCTATATCGCCCAACATCGCCTTATAACTTTCCATCATTGACTCGTATCCTGGAAGATAGGTCATAATAGTACCCACTATATAGCTGACAGAAAAAGTTAGGAAAAGCCCCACAATAGTTAATAATAAAAAATTAGATTTCCACTCATAAGCCGTATTTCTTAAGCCTTTATTTTTTGATAATACCCATGCTCCTGCAATAAAACCAAGCGGTAATCCTAATGTCATAACCGCTTCCATTACAAGCTCTTTATCATTAAATCCATAGACAGCCATCACACCTATTAATACAGGGATCATGGTAAGCACCTGAACCACTAAAAATAAAAGTGCCACACCTATTCCGCCCAAAAAAGTTAAAGGTCTTAGGTGAGCGTTTTGGGGTGTTACAAATTCTGTTGTTAAACTTTGATTCGTTTCCATTGTTGCTTGTTAAATTATTTTAATTATTGCATAGCTATTCCATTCATTGGAGCTACCAATTGGTATAGTTAACAATAAAAGATTGTTGTAATATAAATATACTGTTGATCGGATAAATTACCGAAAATATAAGTTGTTTATTTGTTGAGATTGTTTATCTGTTTAGCAGACTATACTTGTAAACAGATAAACAATTTCAACAAATAAACCCTTTTCAAATTCGTATTTTCATCCCGCTTTGCGTATAACTGCTTACCCTAGAAGCTCGGTCATTTTATCAAAAAAAATGTCCAACAGTTAGTAAAAGAAGATGGGTTTTGTCTACCTTGATTTTTTGTAAAAGCATGTTTATTTTTTTATCGTGAATATAATTTAGATTGATCTTATAGCGATCAAGATAATAAAAAGGGCAGTAATTAAAAAATAAATAATCAATTAATTAATCCTATAATTTGTTGATGCTCCCGTAACACGGAATTTATTCCATATCTCCGCAACACGGAATTTATTCAAGCTGTACAGAAAAAACTACGGAGTAGTTGAACACGAATAACCTTGGATGAAATCCGAGGGAACCCAAATACGAATATCTGGCAACTACGGAGTAGTTGAACGTAAAAACAGCCTAACGCTTTGTTCAACTACTCCGTAGTTCCTTGATGTTGACATCGAAAGCCCTCGGATTACATCCGAATAGATATTGAAATTTAGAAAAAGGGTAAGCGTATAATACTTCATGGGTTTGAGTAGCAAAATCTTTATTAATGGCCGTACCAAAAATAGCGGGTAGAAAAAAATAAAGTAAGGTAGTAAATCCACCTATAAATGCTACTACCCCATTTGGCGAATTGAGCTGACGAAGAGAGCTTACTGTTGCCGTATTGGAGTCAAAGAATCCGCCTTCTCCCAACATAGTCAAATAAGCTAATGAAAAAGCAATTAGAATATATACATAAAATTTCCATTTCTTAAACCAATAGCTTAGCTCGAATGAAAATATATTTTTTATCATAATTAAATCTATGTTCTAAGTATTCATAGAATACCTAAAAGTATAAAATACTAAATTAGATTTTGACTCTTCTTTTTCCATTGCTGAAAAAGAAGCAAAAAAGCTAGTCAAAAAAAACTCCCTCCGGTCAAACAGTTTTTTGACGGGCCATCGCCACTATGATGTTGACAACGACACATTAAGTTGAAGACATTCGACGCTAGTCATTCGATGAGGGTATTCTTCCAGTCGGATGACTAGCGTCGTCCGATTGGAAGAATTAAACAGTCTGCAATTGATTCAACATAGAAAAATATACATCATCCAATGCTACCTCTGCCGTTTCAAAACCATTACCAGGAGCATCGTCCTGCATCACGCGAATATGCAATTGATTGTTTGCACTAAAACCAGAAGAGATGATATTATATTGGTTTTCGTATTGGGAAAGTTCTGCTTCTTCAATTTGCTTGACCCATACTTTTCCTGCTAATCTAGCAACAGCAGTTTTAGGCGTTTCTTTTAGTAATATTTCTCCCCTATTCAATATCGCCATATCTTGACAGAGTTCTTTTACATCTTCAACAATATGTGTAGAAAATAAAACAATACGATCTTGTCCTAAAGACCGAAGTATATTCAAAAAACGATGTCGTTCCACGGGATCTAATCCAGCCGTTGGTTCATCTACTATAATCAATTTAGGATCATTGAGTAGTAGTTGAGCAATACCAAACCGTTGACGCATCCCCCCAGAATAACTGGACACGTGTTTTTTTTCTATGCTCTGTTAAATTGGTTAACGCTAAAACATAATCTACCATCTTTGCTTGCTCTGCACTAGAAGCAATTCCTTTCAGCTTAGCGAAATAGTGAAGCAATTGATCTGCTGACATTTTGGGATATACTCCAAAAGACTGGGGTAAATATCCTAAGACTTTCCGTAGGGCCATTGGTTCTTTCAAAACATCTAGGTCATCCAAATAAATACTTCCTTGATCTGGCTCTTGTAAAGTGGCGATTGTGCGCATCAGGGTAGATTTGCCTGCCCCATTTGGTCCTAGTAGCCCAAACATACCTTCACTAATATGGAGATCGATCTGGTCCAATGCTTTGGTGCCATTAGGATAGGTCTTGCTTAAATTTGTGATTTTCAATTGCATGATTATTAGATTTTATACATCTCCCAAAAACTTATATTTTATACTTTACAGAATAAAAAAATTGATTTTAAAACCCCATAAATTAAGGAAGGAAATAATACTGTTATTTCTCAGCGCCAAGGCCACTCGCACCCCTTTTTTCTTCATCGTAAAATTGTAACAACTGTACTAAATCTTTTTCGCTCTTTAATTTTAAAACATGTTTCTTAATGTAGGCTACTAACTGTTTATCATTATCCAATAAAGCTAAAATAGATTTTTTCTTGAGCTTTAAAATATGCGCTACATTGTCTTTGATAAGGTAATAGGTTGGTCGTTTAATAAACTCTTTTATCATATTTACTTTTGCGTAACGTTCTAATTCTCGTTCTTGTAAACTCACTACAAAATCTTGGACAAGCGTAAGGGAATTGCCTTCATGAATAATTCTCATAAAACGATCTTGCAATTTAGGATGTACGCCTTTTTTAAAAACCATAGATTTAGTGGGTACTTTTACGCTAGTATACCATTGTTCGTCTAGTTCAATAAAGCGATTATCTTTTCGGATTTCAAAAGTATTCGCATAGCCATTGTAGTTTAAGGAGACAGCCCCATTATTTTTATAGTTACAAAAACATTAACACCGCTATTTTATGAACACCTTAAAAGAGTTAATCAGATTTGTCAATAAAAACAATACGCTATCTAATGAAAATATAGGTAGCCTTATTGGAAAAAACGCAAAACTTCAACAGTTATGCATAGGAATAATAGAGGAACAATTTAGTACAGATGAGGAAGCAGCTTTGCTGCTCTTTAATAAGAAACCTTCTAATCAGAGTTATAAAAATTTAAAGTCGCAGCTAAAAAATAAATTATTAGATGTGGTGTTGATTACGAAACTCCCTCCGCAAAATGAATACCGTACACTCTATAATTCAATCCCTAAGAAATGGGCTGCTATTAAATTAATAATTCTCAATGGGCATAGAGATACAGGTATCAGTTTAGCTAAGAATGTGCTAAAACAAGCCTTAAAAATAGATTTATTTAATACTAGTATTGAGATATTAAGGATTTTGCGAAGTCATTTTTCGACCCACGAATATAGTATTAAAGACTTTGAAAAATATGATTATCTATTAAATGAACAGCTTAGGATACGAGAAAAAGAACTTCTTGCAGAGGGTTTTTTTTAGAATACTACAGCAATATTATAACAAGAAATCATCAAAAGTTGAAATAAGTAAAATCGGTGAAGAATTATCCAATCAATTAGAAACCTTTATACACCCATCTAATTCTTATAAAACGATTGCACTTGCTGGGTTGGTAGAAATTGCTAAGTATATAACTAGAAATGATTATTTGTCAGTTATAAAAATGAGTGAAAAAATAATGGACTTACTTGAAAAAAAGTCGACTGTCGCTCCAACTAATTTATTCATTGTCTTGGTATTTCAAAAAGTAATGTCCCATACCCAACTAAAGCAATATCAAGCAGGTCAGGCAGCTATCAATAAATTATTTCTATATATAAAGGAAGGCGAGTTCAATTGGTTCAAAGGACAAGAATTGTATCTCTATTTACTGTTACATACCAAAAATTATCAGCATGCTTATACGGTTTTTAATGCTACTTATACCCATAAAAAAATAAAAACCCTACCTGCTGTAATTAAAGAAATCTGGGAAATTTTCCGAGCCTATTTACATTACTTAATAGTGATCGGCCAAATCCAAGCGGTTGAAGGCGATCCTAATTTCAAACAATTCCGAATTGCTCGTTTTGTGAATGAGGTGCCTACTTATGCTCAAGATAAGCGGGGCTTGAACATTGCTATCTTGGTGATACAAATTATTTTTAGTATTCAACAAAAGAAATACGATACTGTTATTGATCGGATGGAAGCGGTGGAAAAGTATAGTTCTCGGTACCTTAAAAAGAACGACAACTTTCGGAGCAATTGTTTTATTAAATTATTAATGGAGGTGCCAAAGGGCAATTTTCATCCTATAATGGTGCGGAGAAAGACAGAGGCCTTATCGAAGCGGTTAGCAGAAATGCCTTTAGATATAGCGAATCAAACGCATTCTATAGAGATCATTCCTTATGAAGATTTGTGGGAAATGGTGGTGGGAAATTTGTAGCTAGGTGGTTGAAAATAGGACACGGATTTAACGGGATAAGACAGGATATAAACGGATTTTCTGATTGGGCTGTGCGTAAATCAGGCTTGATTCAACACTGATTTAACGGATTAGACGGTTTCTTAATGTAACGTGTTCTAGGTCGTGTACTTAGATTCTAATACGACCCAGAACAAGCCATATAAAGAAACCGTCTAATCCGTTTACCATCCCATTCGCAAGCGGTTCACTTCGCTCATCTGTTGAATCAAGTCTAATTAAGTGAACACAGAAAATCCGTTCCTATCCAGTTAAGTCCGTTAAATCCGTGTTCTATTAATGAACTATCTGTGATCTATTAGGTAAGCGAAAGACTAATGTCTACCAATTTTTTTAGTAGAAGCCATATTAACCTTCTTCGCTAATTCATCACTAGCTTTTTGAATAACCAAAATTTCTTCCTCCTCGTCTATTCGAAGCTTCACTTTATAAATGCCTTCTGTGGCATCTTCCAAGCTTACTTGTAATTCATTTAAACCAGGATATACATATTGGAAAGAAGTAAACACCAATTCCCCTTGATAGCTTACTAATTCGTATTCTAATTGTCCTTCTGTTAAAGCATCAATAGAAATATCGAATGTTTTATCTGCTAAAGCAGAACTATAAGCAACTACCGAAAATTGATTAGGCTGCACCTTATTAATCGTAGTCACCTGAGAATAGCTCGACGTTCCTGTTTTTTCAACGACTTTTAATCGGTAGTAACTCTTGTCCATACCTAAGCCAGTATCCAAAAATCGGTAAGCATTTTCTTCGCCTGTATTACCTACGGCTTCAATCGTACCAATATTTTTAAAGCTTACTCCATCTACTGATCGTTCTACAATAAATAAATCTGTGTCTTCTTCATAAGAAGTTTCCCATTGTAGCAAATTCCCCATGGCTAATTCCGTCCCTTTTAAAGGTGTGGAAAATACAACATCTGCAAAAATGTAGGTTGTAATCAGTAATAGGGAGGCTAGCGTAAAGATGAGTTTCTTTGTCATTCTGCCTGTAAGATAAGTGTGTTAATAATTCGGGGAAGGGAGTGGAGGACTAAATACATTAGATGCAATTTGACTAAATTATTATGCTTTAGCTTGCTTGCGCCTATTGAAAGTGTGACATGGTTTAAAATATAAATAAGTTTCGTCCTTATAGCCTCGTCCTATTATTTCGTACAAATATAGCCTACATGCTACTACCAAGCGATAGCTTACCAAAGAACCTATACCAGTCGGCCTATGGTGCCATGATGGACACCAATTCTTAATTATTAGTTAAACTAAGCGGTATTAATGGGTAATCTCAATTCTTGTATAGATATTTCCGTTAGGAATGGTGTGCGCATAGAGGCGGCAATAAGGATTTCTTGGTTTAAGTAATTAGAGCGACAAATGAACCATCTCAACAAATAAACAGATTAAGGATGAACAATAAAATCTTTCCATTATTCGGCTTATTAGTGGTATTATCGATCGGTGCCTGTAGCCCTAAACTAAGTCCTTTTACGCAGCGTTTAATCAATCAAAATGATTGGACGGAGTCCGATTTAAAGCGGATTCAGTTTTATGTATCTGAGGATATTAGTTTGTATCGAAACTATACGAAAGGGGACTCTAAAATAGAATCGGGAGAAATCAAGATCGTTAAAGGACAAAAAGTCGAAAAAATATTAATAAAAAAAGGCACCCCAGGCTTGGCTATCTTTCAACCTAAGGGTAAATTAGCGGTTAGTTTTGAAAATTCAGAAGATAGATTTTTAATTTTTGGTCCTAATCCTCGTAAAGGCAATCGCTATGTGCTATTAGCTACTGAATGGAAGGATGGAAAAGGAAAGGTCAAATATGATGATCGAATGTATTTCACCAATGCAGAAAGTGCTTTTGCTACTTTATTAGTAGATTTAAAGGCTCTACTGAAATAAGGTAAAGCTCTATATGTTGTTTGACAAAGATTAAATAACTATTTTTAGAGGTAAAAAGCTAGTCTATCACACTTCTATAAAAACTAATGTTTGTACCAAATACAGATCATCAAGAAAATCTTCTAGATTTTTGGGAAGGACTACTTAGTCCCCAACAATTTAAATTATTAAAAAAAAGTAAAGGGTATCAATTCTATGAGATAATATTTCAACATATTGAAGAAGAAAAATTTCGCTGTATATATTCAGAGAAATTTTCTGCTCCTAATAGTGCAGTCAACTGTTTAGTTGGTGCTATGGTATTATGTCAATTGCGCAATTGGTCCCATAAAGAATTAGAAAGTCAAATAGCCTTTAATATAGAAGTCAAGGTAGCCCTTGGACTAAAAGATATAGAAAGTATTGGTTTTAGTATGCGCACATTTTACAATTTTAATAATCGCTTATCTGCCTATGAAATCGAAACAAGGATCAATCTAATAGAAGAAGTATTTTTAAATTTAACAAAAAAGCAAACACAAGCCCTTGGCATTAAGACGGATATTCAAAGAGGCGATAGCGTATTATTAGAAAGTGGTATTCGTTCCTATTCCCGTTTAGCGCTCTTAGTGGAAGTACTGCGCCGATTGTATGGCATCCTTAATGAGGAAGATCAAAAGAAGTATCATTTATTGTTTCAGACCTATCAAATAGGAGGAGAACATTTTGTCTATGC
Organism: Caprella mutica; assembly: GCA_947561585.1. Classification (NCBI taxonomy): domain Eukaryota; kingdom Metazoa; phylum Arthropoda; class Malacostraca; order Amphipoda; family Caprellidae; genus Caprella; species Caprella mutica. Next base: position 20,892 of record CANNZV010005541.1, read on the forward strand.
TGTTCCAAGTGGGGAGCGACAAATAGAAATGAATAATCTAGCTATACCTTACTATACAGCATATAATGCGCTACAAGCAACTTATGGTGACCATCCTGTTTTTCAAATTTTTGAGCGAGTTTATCACGAGCACTTCAAAAAAGAAAAACAGGAGGATAAAATCAGGATTGAGCTTCGGCCAAAAGAGGAATTGGGAAGTGATACCCTTCAATCTCCAGATGATCTAGAGGCCACTTTTAGAAGTAAAAGAAAAGAAGCTCATCATGGTTTTGTTGCTTTAGGAATAGAAACTTGCCATCCAGCTAATGAAGTCAACTTGGTAACGACTCTATCTGTGGATACGAATAATACAGATGATTCGGTTTTATTAGACGGTAAATTAGAACAGCTTTCGAAACAATGCCCCGATCTAAAAGAACTTCATCTTGATGGTGGATTTGGTTCAGAAGATATTGATGCTAAAGCAAAAAAAGAGAAGATCAAAATTATTCAAACGGCTGTTAGAGGTAGAACGGCTAAGGTCGAAATTAGCGTTAAAGGAAATGAGAAAAATGGATTTAAGGTTGATTGTCCTAATTCCGAACACCCCATTATTCTCAGTAGCAAAGTTAAGAAAAATTACAAAGCTACTTTTGATTTAACCATTTGTCATCAATGCCCTTTCAATTTGGATTGCCCTGCTTTTAAACATAAAAATGAAACTAAACAGACGGCTACTTTTTATTTCGATGCAAAACTTGCTTTGATGCAAAAGAGGCATAAAGCCATCCGAACTATTCCAAAAGAACGACGAACTATTCGAGCTGGTGTAGAAGGTTTGATGGGCCAAATGCATCGAGGCGAAAGACATACAGGCAAATTAAAAGTTAAAGGATTATTTAAATGCAAATTGTATGTATTTTCCATGGGCATCGCCATCAATTTTATGAGAATATATAGCTGGTTATTCCCTAAAAGCGGCACTTTTTTCGCTTTTTTTAATTTTTTGAGCCTCTCGCTTTTCACCAAGCCTCTCTCAACGAAAAAATGCTAAATATTATTATTTAATCTATGTCAATGAACATATTTGGCTTTACCTTATTTCAGTAGGGCCTTTAAAGAAATCTAAAAAAGTGTCTGTAAAATCCCGCACCGTTAAAGGGCGGAAAATTTAAGAAAAAAGCAATTATTTTCTCATTGTCCGTGACAGTTTTTCCAGTTTATTTTCTCTATTTTTTAGTTGATATAAATCAACTGGAAAGCCATAATGGAACCTCTCTAGCCGACAAGTTCCATTTATATTAGCGCAAGCTATACTAAAGACTAAATATGAAAAAGATATTCTTGTTTACAGCAATTGCTTTATTGGCTGCCTGTAGTAGTTCCAAAAAAATTAAAGATCCTCTTGTAAAAAAACCTACAGGTGTTCAATTTATGCAGTCTGATAAGCTAATGGCGGTCTTGGATACCGCAAGTGTAGAAAACAAATTAGTGTTTGTAGACTTTTATGCCACTTGGTGTTTGCCTTGTAAACTGATGGATGAAGATGTGTTTACCGATGAGGTATTTGCTAGCTACATGAATGATAACTTCATTAACTACAAAGTAAATGCTGAAGAGGGAAATGGCGCAAATCTAGCTATGCTATATCAAGTAGCAGCCTACCCTACTCTATTATTTTTAGATAAAGATGGAAAGGTATTAGTGCAAAAAGTAGGAGCTGCTTACCAAACTGAATTGAGAAAAATGGGGGAAGAAGCAAAACGCTTGAATAGTGCTGTGGAGTAGTCAGGTAGAGATAGAGCGTTTTAGAATAGGCGCTCTATTTAGTTGTTAAAAGGATTCAGAAAAGCTACAAAGTAGNACTCTATTATTTTTAGATAAAGATGGAAAGGTATTAGTACAAAAAGTAGGAGCTGCTTACCAAACTGAATTGAGAAAAATGGGGGAAGAAGCAAAACGCTTGAATAGTGCTGTGGAGTAGTCAGATAGAGATGGAGCGTTTTAGAATAGGCGCTCTATTTAGTTGTTAAAAGGATTCAGAAAAGCTACAAAGTAGTTGAACCCTGGCTGAAATACAAGAACTTTAGATTTCAAACGCTACCAACCACAAAGTAGTTGAACACGCATACCCTCGGATGAAATCAGAGGGACCGAGATAAGCTACGTCTGCGCTTTAAAATACGCCAACAATTTGGCCGTAGCCGACTTCCCCACCACCTCCAATAATTCCGACTCTTTGGCTGTTTTTATTTTTTTTACCGATCCAAAATGGCTCAAGAGTTTTTGAGCCGTCGTATCGCCAATACCTTTTATATTGGTTAGCTCCGTGCTCGTGAAATTTTTAGACCGTTGATTCCTATGAAAAGTGATCGCAAAACGGTGCGCTTCATTTCTAGTTTGCTGAATTAATTTTAAAGTCTCTGATCTTTTATCTATATATATCGGAATAGGATCTTCTGGAAAAAATATTTCTTCTAAACGCTTCGCAATCCCGATCAGGGTTATTTTATCTTCAATACCTAGGTTTTTTAATATTTTATAGGCTGCACTTAATTGTCCTTTTCCTCCATCAATAACGACCAGTTGGGGTAAGTCTCTGCCTTCCTGAAGCAGTCGCTTATAGCGTCGATATACCACCTCTTCCATAGAAGCAAAATCATCAGGTCCTACTACTGTTTTAATATTAAAATGCCGATAGTCTTTTTTTGACGGTTTGGCATTTTTAAATACCACACAAGAAGAAACAGGAAAGGATCCTTGCAGGTTAGAATTATCAAAACATTCGATATGCATTGGCAATTCTTTCAATTGTAAATCCTCTTGCATGGTTCTTAAAATGCGCTCTGAAGAAGTTTGTTTTCTAATTTTAGCAAGGGCTTCTTTTTTTAAATTGCAACAGAAAATATTTTACATTTTTTTCAGATAGGTCTAATAATTTCTTCTTATCCCCAATCTTAGGAACGGTAATAATTAGATCTTCTTCTGGCAAGGTAATGGTGTAAGGCAATACTATTTCTTTGGTAATACTATTGAATTTTTCTCTAAGGCTCATTACTGCAAACCGCAATAAGGCCTCCTCTTCATCATTCAAATTCTTGGTCATCTCTAAGGTGTAGGTATTCATAATTGCCCCATTAATCACCTTTAAGAAATTGACATAGGCAGTTGTTTCATCTGTAGCGATATAGAATACATCTACGTCTCTAATAGACGTACTAACAACCGTTGACTTGCCTTGATAATTTTCAAATGCTTTTAGTTTTTCCTTTAAATCTTGGGCTTTTTCAAATTCTAAATTTTGCGCATACTGCTGCATCACTTCTTTAAAGTGCTGCTTGACAGCTCCAAAATTTCCTTTTAATATATTTTTTATTTGCTCAATTTTATTATCATAGCTTGCCTGCGTCTCCTCCCCTATACAAGGACCTTCACAATTACCTATATGGTATTCCAAACAAACTTTGAATTTTCCTGCTTGAATATTTTCCTCCGCCAAATTATAATTACAAGTTCTTAAAGGAAATAAAGATTTAATTAACTCTAGTATGATTTTTATGCGCGTTTTGGAGGTATAAGGCCCAAAATAAGTAGAACCATCTCGGATAATTGTGCGGGCCATAAACACTCTTGGAAAGCGTTCTTTCTTAATGCAGATATAGGAATAGGATTTCCCATCTTTCAGCATTACATTGTAGCGAGGTTGGTATTTTTTGATAAGGGTATTCTCCAACAACAAAGCATCTTGCTCCGTTTCTACAATTGTGAATTCTATATGATGTGCATTTTTGACTAATGCGCGTGTTTTGTTTTGTTGGTGTTTTTTATTCCCAAAATAAGAGGATAATCTGTTCTTTAAGTTTTTTGCCTTTCCTACATATAGAATCGTATCTTCTTCATTTATAAATTTATAGATGCCTGGCTGTTTAGGGAGACTAGCACTTATTTTTTTATAATCTTCTGTGGTCATTAGGCTTCTTTTTTAGCATGGTGCGTCAGTAAGCACTAGAACAATAATACCTTAACATTAAAATGGCTTAGTGCTTAGTTTGAACATAATAAACATACAATTTTAAACAACTTCAATAAAAAAATCGCATGAAAAAACAATTCCATGCGATTTTTAAGGAAGGAGCAAAAATAACGATTATTTTTTCCTTCACTAAACAAACAAACAAACAAACCCTGTTAAAATATTACAGATTAGCTTGTTTTATATATCTTTCTAAAGCCATTGTCATCGAAGGTGTTTCTGGTGCAGGTGCTTTGATATTAATATCCAGGCCCCGTTCTATGACTGCTTGGCTTGTGCTAGAACCGAAAACGGCAATCCTAGTTTCTTTTTGTTTAAAATCTGGGAAATTATCATAAAGAGACTGAATACCTAATGGACTAAAAAAGACCAAGACATCATAGGTAATATCGCTCAAATCTGAGAGATCACTACTCACCGTTCGATACATTAAGGCCTCTGTATAATTCACCTCCAACTCCGTTAGATAAGAAGTAATCTTTTTACTCCCTAAGTTAGAACAGGGTAGTAAAAAATTCTCCTTTTCCTTATGCTTCACTAAATAGTTCTTTAAATCCTCAATTTTACGTTTACCAGTAAAGACCTTTCTTTTTCTGTAAACGATAAACTTTTGGAGATAATTGGCGATAGCTTCTGTTAGACAGAAATATTTTGTCTCGCCAGACATACGAATACGCAGCTCTTCACAAATTCTAAAGAAGTGATCTATTGAATTTTTGCTATTAAAAATAATCGCGCTATATTCATCTGGCCGAAGGCGTAATTTTCTAAACTCTTTGATAGTCAGTCCTTCTACATGAATAAAAGGACGAAAATCTATTTGTAAGTTATATTTTTCTTCTAGCTCAAAATACGGAGATCTTGTCGGCTTAGGCTGAGAAATTAATATATTTTTTACCGGCTTATAATTAACTACTTCTTGGGTTTTACTTTTTACTGACATGCAACGTAAGGTTGTAGAAATTGAATTCCCAAAATGCTAAATTGTCATTTCGGAGTATTTAATTAGCCGAAGAACACTCCACTACTTTCTTTGATTCTACTCAATAACAATGATATAATTTCGGCTTTAATATCAGATAAATGAGATTCCAGTATAATTGTCGAGCATCTTTAAAAGAACAATTACAGGTAAAATTTCGACAGTGCAAAGATAAATAAAAAAATGAAACTTATGTAATACCAGATATTTGCTACCGATAGAAAGTCCTCTAATTAATCGAAAAAGATAAATTGCAATAATCGCTCCAAGAGATAAGTAAACAATTAGTTGACCGATACCTGGAGGCGCGTAAGCAATAAGTATATTTATAGGTAACAAAAATAAACCTAATATAATTCCAAATACCATAATTGTGAAGCTATATAGGCTGATTTCCTTCTGAATTGGGAATATATAACTCACTAATGATAATAAAAGATGTTTTCCTAGGAATACAATAAAGACTGCTCCAACTACTTTTAGTAGAAAAACTAAAGAAGTAGGAATATTCCAATTAAAATATCGATTCAATAAAAATAAAAACACGCCTATGTTGATTAAGGCTATAGTATATAACAATAAATAGATAAAAGAAAAGCTGTTTTGATGCCCTCTATGGATTTGGCGAAGAAAATTTTCATTCCAAAAAGAACTGGCCAAATAGCCTAATTTAGCTCTTGAAGCACCAATTATTGAAGAAAAAATTAAAAGAATCCCCAACAACACCCAAAACATAAAGCCGCTATCACTTGAAGTAACTTGTTCCTTTGCCGTTCTAGTATCTGGAGTTACTGGTTTCGTCGATATATTTACCTCTTTTAAAACCTTTTTAGCTGCAAGAGGCTTACTTTTAAGGTCAAATGGGTTGTTGGTCTCCGGGTATGCCGTTGGGCCCTCATCTAAGACTATCGGCTCTCTCTCTACAATTGTATCTTGTTCAATAGCTTGCGTATCAGATACTATCAAAACTTGACTTGTCGTTGCTACTGGTTCTTTCTTAAATTTAAGCTCAAAAGGATTGTTAGACACCTGACAGATCAAGGTCAAGGAGGTACTGCCAATTAGCAGATAACAAAGCAAGCAATTTCTTAATATTCGGAAACACATACTGCAAAAATAGTAATACTAATGTTAAAAACTACATTTTCTCTACTTTCTCTTTCACTCTTACTATTTTCATTTCCTTTAAGTGCCATGGCTCAAGCGTATATTTCGATTAAAAACACTCAATTTATTAAAGCAAACAAGCCGTATTACTTTCTAGGAACCAATTTCTGGTATGGCATGAATCTAGGGAGTTCCGACAAGGAGCGTTTGGTCAGAGAATTAGATCATTTGCAGCGACTAGGTATTACTAACTTACGAGTAATGGCCGCTAGTGAGGGCCTGATACAGCGCCTTGGCGCATATCCCCGGCCCTGCAAGTAGCTCCAGGCGTGTATAATGAGGAATTATTGCTTGGATTGGACTATTTGCTTGTAGAATTGGCGAAACGAGATATGTCGGCTGTTCTTTGTCTCAATAATATGTGGCCTTGGTCGGGTGGTTTTGCACAATATATCAATTGGGTAAGTAATAAACCGATTCCTTATCCACCGCCAGCCAAAGATGGAAAATGGCTAAAGTATATGAAATATTCGGCGCAATTTTTTAAAAACAAACCAGCACAAGCCCTCTATTTCCATCACCTTGACAAAATAATCAATAGAAGGAATAGTCTTACGGACCAACTCTATAAGGAGGATCCAACAATATTCTCTTGGCAATTAGCCAATGAACCAAGACCTATTTTGTCCAATTGGCGCTATCGTAGATGGATTAGTAAAACGGCTGCTTATATTAAACAACTAGACCCCAATCATTTAATATCTATCGGTAGTGAAGGAAATGCATTTGTGCCTTTTAGTAAAAAATTTAGAAAGGAGCACGCTATTAAAAATATTGATTATGCTACCATGCATATTTGGATTCAAAATTGGGGATGGTATCAACCTGAGAAAGCAGCCGAAACTTTCCAAAAATCAGTTGTAAAGGCTAAAAAATATATTGAAAAACATACTAAAGTAGCCCAAAAACTAAATAAACCCTTAGTTTTAGAAGAATTTGGTATCGCTAGGGATCAAGAAAGCTATGCTCCTACCTCTAGTGTCCAATATAGGGATCAATATTATCAAGAAATTTTTTCTTTAATAGAACAACTAGCACAACAAGGTAGCCCTATAGCCGGTTGTAACTTTTGGGCATGGTCAGGAGAAGGTCGGCCACGAGTGCCCAAAGCCGTATGGAAAGTGGGGGATGATTTTACAGGAGATCCTCCTTTTGAATACCAAGGCTGGTATTCCATTTACGATACAGATAAAACTACTTTGGCGATTATCAAAGAGTATGCGGAGAAGATGAAAAAACTAGGAAGTAGGAAGTAGGAAGTAGGAAGTATAAGTTTTGAGCGGCTAAAATTAGATACAAAATACGTCAACATCAAATTTAGCCACTCATACCTCATACTTCTTACTTCTTACTTCCTACTTATTTTCTAGTCGCTTCCATTCACAAAATTAAAAGCAAAAGCAGCTACTGCACCTGCGCCTAAATTAGCTACTAAATACACCCAAATATCACTAAAAGACTTGATTTCTGCCACAGAAATTCCAGTTGCTACCGCAGGATTAAAAGCTCCACCGGATACACCACCAAGTGCATAAGCACAAGCTAATACCGTAAAACCAATCGCTAAGCCGTAGTTAGAATTACCTTCTGTTCCTTTAGCAGTTGCCGTATGTAATACAACCCATACTAAAGCGAAAGTGCCTAAAAATTCAGCGACCAAAGAAGGGACAACATCCAGTCTTGTAGTGGTCACATCAGGAACATCCATCGACCCCAATAAAAGTGCTGCAACTAATGGCGCTACAACTCCACCTACTAATTGAGCGACTATGTAAGGCAATAAATCCGAAGCAGGCAATGCGCCTCTAATAAATGCGCCTAAAGATACCGCTGGATTGAAGTGGCCACCAGAAATATGTCCGCCAGCGTAAATCATTACCATCAACATACTACCAATTGCTAATGGGGCAAAATTACCTGCGCCTCCCAAAACGGTCATACAGACGGTAAGCACTAAGAAAAAAGTGCCAATAAATTCTACTAAATACTTTCTCATGTTTTAGTTAGTTTTGAAATAAAAAAATGATTTTGAAAAGATGGTTTGATGGTCAATATGTTATTAGCAAGCAATGTAGCTATCTTACAATCTTACACTATTCAAAGTGTAGTTCAATATAGTCGCTGACATTATTTGACTAATTGACTTTCAGATAGAAAGGTTATTTTGTATTCTCGGACTTGTTTCTGGAACTGCGGGTTGGACTTTTGATAACAGGCGGATAGAAAGTATGCTTTTATGGTTAAAAAGTAATTTATTTTAAATTCATCCTATTTCATTGATAATCAATCAAATACATCAAATCTTAACCATTTTCAACAAGCTTTATTCTACAATATAGTATCTTTTTGTGTTTTTTCGATAAAATTATTTATTCTTTTGTGTTTTTAAGTAAAGCAGGGGCAGCTTTCTAAGTTCGGACAGTTGTGTGATAGTCGAATTTACATCCTACGATAGTACATCACTAAGTGTCGATACCATCGAATGTAAATTCGATTATCATAAAAGCTAAAAGTGTTAGAGCTTAGAAAGCCGCCCTAAAGTAGTCGTTCAAATTTAAACTTCAATACAAAGTCAAAGTATGAAAATAGCATTAATTGGTTACGGAAAAATGGGCAAAACAATCGAACGAATGGCCCTAGCAAAAGGACATGAAATCGTATTAAAAATTGATGTCGGCAACTATCATGACTTAACAACAAATCAATTAAGGAATGCGGATGTAGCTATTGAATTCACTCGTCCTGAAAGTGCTTTTAAGAATATGTTAGCTTGTTTCAAAGCAGGAGTGCCTGTTGTATCAGGCACAACGGGCTGGGTAGAAAAAAAGGCGGAGCTAGATCAATTATGTACAGCCTATAAAGGGGCTTTCTTTTATGCCTCCAATTATAGTGTAGGTGTTAACGTATTTTTTGCACTAAATCGCTATTTAGCAAAATTAATGAAGACGCAGCCTCAATATAATATTGAGTTAGAAGAAATTCATCACACAGAAAAATTGGACGCTCCAAGTGGCACTGCCATTACGCTTGCAGAAGGCATTATGGAACAGATAACGGAGAAAAAAGGTTGGGTTAATGAGGCTAGTTCGCAAGCTGATTTATTACCTATTGTTTCCAAACGTATCCCTAAAGTAAAGGGCACTCATCAAATAAATTATCTCTCTGCTATTGACGATTTGGAAATTAAACATGTCGCTCATTCAAGAGAAGGTTTTGCTAGTGGCGCAATTCAGGCAGCAGAATGGATTGTGGGCAAGAAAGGGATTTATGGAATGTCCGATATGTTAGGATTTTAGGCGAAAGTACAGAAGAGAAGCAGCGTTGTTGGAGGTTCAAAAAATTGATCTTACGTAGCCTTCACATGTGAAAGCTACGATAAGAATCAACTCGTCAAGGGATTATAATCAAGTTAGAAAAATAAAAAAATAGCCTTAATAGCTGTAGTCATAAAACTATAGCATTTTAACGCCTATTACGATTGATCTTTCTCAAACGGAAAGTCAAATATTTCTTTTAAAGATTGATGTATTGGAATAGTATTTCAGAATATCCTTTGCCTTGACTATCTAGAAAATTAAGGTTTAATTTCTAGAAGATGTCTTATAATTAGTCGCAAGGCAACTGATTTTTTATACTTAAAACGGAAAGGTATCGGGAGGAAATATCTTATAAATAATTATTAAGTATACTTTCTAAAAGTATGCCAAAGATATATATAAATTGTTAATATAGCAAATACTACACCTAAGAATTATCACACTTCATATCCATTTTGGCTTATAAAATAGGTATACAAAAATAATCCTATCAGTAATTTATTTATTTCCAAAAGATAATAATTACCTATTTAATATATACGAAAGAAAATGAAATTAGATTCACTATCATTATTTTTTCACTTTCTTTCTTGTAATTGAGGGGAGATTTCTCTATTCGTCCGTAAGGAACAAAAGATGGTTGTGAGTGCTACTCAATTGACACAACTGCTCAAGGAGGAAAGGGGGAAAGGAGTAAATACGCAACAGGTATTTTGTAGAAGGCTTGGCGGCGAAACCGCCAAGCCCACTATTACGACGAGATGCAAAGCGCCTAGCCTTATTTATATTTTTTATTTCGAATAAAGGCTACTTGTATCCGGAAGGTTTTTCTTTAAAACCCTGCCACTACAGCCAAGAAATCATTTGCTTTCAAAGAAGCACCACCCACTAATCCACCATCTACATCTGCTTGTCCGAATAGTTCTTTTGCATTAGCTGGCTTAACACTTCCGCCATATAAAATAGAAATGCTATCTGCTAACTTTTGGCTATACTTACTAGCGATCATTTGGCGAATTTCTTTGTGCATTTCTTGTGCTTGTTCAGGGCTCGCCGTTACGCCTGTGCCTATAGCCCAGATCGGTTCATAAGCAATGACTAGCTTAGCAAATTGAGCGGGCTTTAAATGAAATAAACTAGCTTCTAATTGCTTCTTTACAAAAGATACATGTCTTTTTCTTTTTCGAACTGGTAAGGATTCTCCACAACAGAAAATAGGTGTCAAGCCTTTTGCTAAAACGGCATCTACTTTTTTAGCTAATAAAGCATTATCCTCCTTAAAATATTCTCTTCTTTCTGAGTGTCCAAGGATGACATATTCTACGCCGACAGAAGACAACATGTCTAAAGATAAAGCACCCGTATAGGCTCCCTTCTCTTCTTGATGACAATTTTGTGCTGCCAACTTAATTCCAGAAAAATTGCGAATAACTGCCCCTACTGCTTGCAAATGAATGGCAGGTGTCCCTAAGATAACTAGTGTGTCATCCGACAAGGGCAATTTCTTTGCAACGGTGGTTGCTAACGTTACGCCTTCCTTAAAATTCAAATTCATTTTCCAGTTACCTGCTACGATTTGCTTTCTTTTCATAAATGCTTTTATTAATTAATGAGATAATTTTTTTTGTGGATTGCGGGTTAAGGATTGCCAATGATACATTCAAAGTTGCGGGTTGCGAGTTGCTAAACTGGGCATACAAGGTTGCGGGTTACTAAACTAGACATACAAGGTTGCGGGTTGCGGGTTACTAAACCCCATTCAAAGTTGTCTAGGAATTCGCAACTTGAACTATGCTAATGCCTAGGTCACAACTTGTCGTCTATCCTAATTTGAACGCCTAATCTGACAGTCCACCAAATTCCAAGCTGCAAATTTAAATCTATATTTAGCAACTCGCAACCTTGTATGTCTAGTTTAGCATCTCGCAACCCGCAACCTTGTATGCCCAGTTTAGCAACTCGCAACCCGCAACCTTGTATGCCCAGTTTAGCAACCCGCAACCTTGTATGCCCAGTTTAGCAACTCGCAACCCGCAACCTTGTATGCTCAGTTTAGCAACTCGCAACCCACAACCTTGTATGCCCAGTTTAGCAACTCGCAACCCACAACCTTGTATGCCCAGTTTAGCATCTCGCAACCCGCAACCTTGTATGCCCAGTTTAGCAACTCGCAACTCGCAACCTTGTATGTCTAGTTTAGCATCTCGCAACCCGCAACCTTGTATGCCCAGTTTAGCAACTCGCAACTCGCAACCTTGTATGCCCAGTTTAGCAACTCGCAACCCGCAACTCTGTATGCCTAGCTAGCAACCCGAATATACTCTCGTTCTCCAAGAAACTTGGGCTGCTTATTTAAAAAATGCATATCGAGAATAGCTTTACACCTAGCAAAACATTCTCTAATTTGGGTTTTTACGCCTAAAGAAAAAGGAATATCTGCAGCATTAAAAGCAACTGCCTCTACCCCTCGTTGATTACCAATATAAAGTGCCCGATGGTTATGAAATTTTTGAGAGATAATAGTGAGCTTCTGTTGCCCAAATACTTCTTTGCTTCTAACAACAGAATCTAAAGTTCGAAAGCCAGCAAAATCCATTGTGATACTGGAATTTGGAATACCTGCAGCTATTAAGGCTTTCCGCATCTGTTTAGGCTCATTGTACTCTTTTAAACTGTTATCACCACTTACTAAAATATGTTTGATTTTTCCAGCATTAAATAAGTCTACTGCCGCCTTTATTCGATTCACAAAATAAGGATTTTGATAGCCTCGAACAGTATATCTGCTGGTGCCTAAAACCAAACCTACTTCGTTCGGTGGTATGGTATTTAAGTCGTCAAACACTTGCGCTTTTGTCGCATACTCTACCCATAAATTACAGCAAACTATCCCTATTCCAACAGCTAGTATAACCAATAGCCCTCTAATGCCCCATCTTATAAGATTGTTTAACATAAAGTGTTTATGAAGTAATAGGTAAGAAGTAAGAAGTAAGAAGTAAGAAGTAATAGGTAGTAGGTAGTAGGCCTGTCTGTACTTCTTTTTTAGGATAGTTATCAACTACTGTACTCTGTCAGATTCGATTTTTATCTTGTCCGCAGTATACACCTCTTACTTATTATTAATGAGAGATCAGGATAAAATAGGACATGAATTAAACGGATTGTCAATAGGTCGAAAATCGGTGACGATCCGTTCAATTCATGTCCTATTTGGTCCTGGTTTTGCCCATCACTTGCCTTACAACTCAGAAGTCATTAATAAATTTAAATCAGTTGATTTAAATCCAAAACGTTTTCCTAAGTAATCGTTAGTCAGGCAACCTTTATAGGTATATACACCATGTCTTAATCCTGGATTGTCAAATAGGAGTCTTTCAATACTCCCAGTATCACCTGCTTTTTGTATCAAAGGAGTCATTATATTACTGATTGCAATGGAGGCTGTCCTAGCTACTTTAGAAGCAATATTAGGCACGCAATAATGAATAACATCATGTTTCACAAAAGTAGGATTATCATGAGAAGTCACCTTCGATGTAGCAAAACAACCACCTTGATCGATACTTACATCAATGATAACTGCCCCTGATTTCATCTCTGCGACTAACTCCTCACTTACAATAACAGGCGCTCTACCAGAAGTAGAATGAATTGCTCCAATGACTACATCCGCAGATAAAAGTTCTTTAGTTAATTGAAAATGATTTAAGGAAGAGGTATTTAAAGGTCGGCCAATCTGCGTTTGAATCCGCATTAGTTTGGAAATATTATTATCGAATATTCGTACCTCTGCCCCCAAACCTAAAGCAGCTCTTGTTGCATATTCCGCAACGACACCTGCTCCAATAATAACAACTTTAGCTGGCGGCACTCCTGAAACAGAACCCAACAATACTCCTTTTCCACTTGTCGCATTAGCCATCAATTCGGCAGCTGTCATCATTGCCGTCAAGCCAGCTATCTCACTCATTGTTCGTACGACAGGGAAAATACCGTACTCGTCTTTAATATATTCCATTGCCAAAGCGACTACCCGCTTTTGCATTAGTTTTTCAATATATTCTGGTGTGAGTATAGGAATTTGTAGTGGCGAAATTAAGACTTGGCCCGGGTGCATTAAGTCTATCTCTTCCAAAGTCGGCGGTGCTACTTTCAAAAGAATGGTCGACTTAAAAACTTGCTCTTTGCTATAGGCAATTTCTGCACCTGCCTCTGAATAGCGATGATCTGTATAATTAGTCCTTAAACCTGCACCTTTTTCAACAATCACTTGATGTCCATCGGCCACCAAACTGGTAATAGACGCAGGCACTAAGGCCACCCTACTCTCTTGTAATAAAATTTCTTTGGGTATTCCTATCGTTATCTTTACAGGCTTTCTAGCCACCTCCAGCATCTCTTCTTGCGGCTGGTATACGCCCTTCATCAGACTCTCTGGAATATGTATTTTTTTCTTCTTGTCACTCATATTGTTACAAAATTACAATTTTCCGTTCCGAATGGTTAACAATCTCTATACTTATTTTAAGGACGGCTTCTGGTAAAATAGGTTCAATAATTTCTGCCCATTCTATAAAACAATAATCTTCACTATCTAAATGGTCTTCTATACCAATATCTAAGCTTTCTTCTATTGTCTTCAACCGGTATAGGTCCAGATGATAAATATAAGCATTTTCTCCGCTTGTTGCACTATATTCGTACTCATTTATCAAAGAATAAGTTGGACTAGTTACAGGTTCTTTCACTTTAAACCAAGCACAAATTTCTTTGATTAAGGTCGTTTTTCCTGCGCCTACCTCGCCATAAAAACACCATTTTTTTCGATCGCCTGCTACCGCTAGTAAGGTGGGTAGGATGCTTGGTAATGTCTGAAGATCTTTAATGAGTAGTTCCATAGGGAATCAATGAAAATTAAAATGAAAAGTAAAATATACAGCGCAACAAATACTCTACTACTACTTCCGTCCTCTAGTATAAGGGGCACCGATTAGTGTCAAACTAGCTTCATATACTTCCAATTCTCCAAAATAAAGGATCAAATCTTTACGAAGCTGCTCAAAATCTTGCGTAGCAATTTCAAGATTATCTTGATACGTCTTAGTCGGCATCTGTCGCGTGCCCCAATGCCCATAGGCTACATGCCAGGTAATTCCACTATTGATCGTTTTCCATAAATTCCCAGACCCCGCTGCCACATACCAGGTACTCGGATCTGTGGAACTAATGGCTATATCTGCAATACGTCCCCCCATTAAAGCTGGGCCAATACTCCGAAATTGTAAGCCATTAACAGCTTCCGCTATAGCAGCGTTATTTTCCTTTTGGGCAAAAGCATTATTGGTAAAAAAGGTACCCGTGACAAATAGGCCTACCACTACAAAAAAAGTATTCTTAAGCATAATGAAAATCTTAAGGAGTATAATGAAACTGGTCTTTAGTTACTAGTCTCCACCAGAGGTCGACAGGTTTGGTCTTTGGTACACTACTTCTTGATAGTAAGAAAGGCATAGCTTATCTCCTAATATCAAACGATGGCGCACCAAAGACCAAACCTGTCGACCTCTGGTGGAGACCAAAGACCAAAGACTAAAGACTAATAACTAAAGCCCCATTAAAAGTCTAATGCAATTATAATTAAATAAGCTGAAAAGCGATAATCAGAAACTTTTTAAATCTAATAAATGACTATCTTTGCAGCCAAATTATGAGGAAGTAATTGGAAAATCTTAGGTGTAACAGGAAATTAATACAGGTTATTTATAAAACAAAAGCAAATAATAATACCCGATAACAACTCCCGATAACCTTACTGACTTCCAATATCTCAATAATAACTTCTAATAACCTCCAGTAACTTTACTTAATTCAAATGGGCTTTCAAGAAGAGATAGAACGTAGAAAAACCTTTGGCATTATTTCACACCCCGATGCAGGGAAGACGACCCTGACGGAAAAGCTATTGCTATTCGGTGGTGCCATTCAGTCCGCAGGGGCCGTAAAGTCGAACAAAATAAAGAAAAGTGCTACTTCTGATTTCATGGACATTGAGCGACAGAGAGGGATTTCTGTAGCGACTTCTGTGATGGCATTTGACTATCGAGGTAAAAAGATTAATATTCTAGATACGCCTGGTCACCAAGATTTCCAAGAAGACACTTTTCGGACCTTAACGGCGGTGGATAGTGTTATTGTCGTAATTGATGTAGCGAAGGGCGTGGAAACACAGACGGAGAAATTAGTGAAAGTCTGCCGAATGCGGGATACCCCTATCATTGTTTTTATTAACAAATTAGATAGAGAAGGGAAAGACGCCTTTGACTTAATAGATGAATTGGAAGAAAAATTGGGCTTATTAGTGCGTCCATTGAGTTGGCCCGTAGGAATGGGGCAAGACTTCCAAGGGGTCTATAATATCTACGAACAGAAATTGGTTCTCTTCCGCCCACACAGTAAACAAATAGACGAAGGCGTTATTGAAATAAAGGATTTAGCAGATGAAACATTGGATCAGGAAGTAGGAGAAAGAGCAGCAAATAAACTACGAGAAGAAATAGAAATGATTAATGAAGTTTATCCAATATTTGAAAAAGAGGATTATCTGGAAGGCCTATTGTCTCCTGTCTTTTTTGGCAGTGCCATTAATAATTTTGGTGTAAAAGAGTTATTAGACTGCTTCGTAGATATTGCACCGAATCCGCTCCCTCGCATTACAGAAGAGCGAGAAATTGATCCAAATGAAGATAAGTTTACTGGTTTTGTGTTTAAAATACATGCCAACATGGATCCTAAACATAGAGATAGAATCGCCTTTTTAAGAATATGTTCTGGGACTTTCGAGCGAAACACCAATTATCTACACGTTCGTAAGGATAAGAAAATGAAATTTTCTAATCCAACCACCTTCATGGCCTCCAAGAAATCTATTGTAGAGGAAGCCTATCCGGGGGATGTTGTGGGACTATATGATAGTGGTAATTTTAAAATTGGTGATGCTTTAACGGAAGGCGAAAAATTACATTTCAAAGGAATTCCAAGTTTCTCCCCAGAGCAATTTCGGTATGTACTAAATACCGACCCTCTGAAATCAAAGCAGCTCAATAAAGGCATCCGACAATTAATGGATGAAGGCGTTGCGCAGCTATTCATTAAAGAAGTAGGCAATCGACAAATCATAGGCACTGTAGGTGCGCTACAATTTGATGTTATCCAATATAGACTAAAGCATGAGTATGGTGCTTCTTGTCGTTATGAACCAATTCACTTACACAAAGCTTGTTGGGTAAGTTCGAAGGATACGGACAAATTAAGAGAATTTTTGAATCGTCGTAAACGAGATATTGCGCACGATAAGGATGGTAATGCGGTGTTTTTAGCAGAGTCTGCTTGGACCTTACAGATGGCACAGGAAAATTTTCCTGATATTGAATTCCATTTTACTAGTGAGTTTTGATTTAGGTAAGAGGTAATAAGTAATAAGTAATAAGTAATAGGTAAAATGGGACGCAGATAGGACACTGATTTAACGGATCAGACTGGATTTTTCACGGATTTCATTTGAGTGTAAAATAAATTTGGGGCAAGTTTCCTTTTAGGAACGACTAGTTAACGTCTTCACATCTGCGCCTTATCATTTGAACTAATTGATCCTATTCTTAACGGTATTCGATGGTTGGACGCAAGCAGAAAAATTAGTCTAATATAGTAGTTTTACAATCTCCACAAAACGCCATGTCTTTTCTGAGCAACTCTGCGTAATAATTTATTTTTAAACCTATAAAACAACACCTAAAGTCCGTGTTCATCCGTTAAATCCGTGTCCTATTTGAGCGCCATCTTACCTTTTACTTTATACTTTTTACTTCTTACCTTTTTACTTCTTACTTAACCGCCCGTCCTGCATTTCAATTTTCCGATCACTCATATCTGCCAGACTCTCATTATGGGTCACAATCACAAAAGTCTGTTGAAAATCATCTCTTAATTGGAATAACAATTTATGGAGTTCATCAGAAGAAGCCGTATCTAAATTACCCGTAGGTTCATCTGCAAATATGATTTCAGGTTGGTTAATTAAAGATCGAGCAACTGCTACTCGTTGTTGTTCCCCTCCAGATAATTGATTGGGCTTGTGCGTCAATCTGTCCGTTAAACCCAAATAATCTAGCAATTCTTTAGCTCGTTTTTCTACCGCCGCTTCTGGTCTTTTCTGAATCAGTCCTGGAATACAAACATTTTCTAAGGCCGTAAATTCTGGTAATAAATGATGGAATTGGAAAATGAAGCCAATATGCTCATTTCTAAAACTAGCTAATTCTTTAGATTTTAACTTAGAAATATCTGCACCATTAAATAATACTTGCCCTTTATCTGCTTGATCTAAAGTGCCCAAAATATGCAATAAGGTACTTTTACCTGCCCCAGATTTTCCAACTATCGAAACGATTTCGCCTTTATCTATAGTTACATCTACGCCTTTTAAGACGTGAAGGGTATCGTAAGATTTATGGATATTGATTGCTTTTAGCATGGTGTTTTTTTTTAGAGGTCAGCGGTCAGATCGTTTCCTTCGGAACTGTCAGATGTATGACGTTGACTTAGATGTGAGTTAGATTGCAAACAAAAACTATGTGAACTACTGTGGCTATGTGTTAAAAAACAAGTGTTATTTGCAGCTTTATTACATCTAGTTCAACATCATAAGTCTGACCTCTGACAGTTCCGAAGGAAACGATCCGACGGCTGACTTCTTTTTACGCCTTCTCCAATGTAAACCCAAAAGTAGAACCCGTATTAACGGAACTCCGCACATTAATCGTTTGCTTATGGGCTTCTATGATATGTTTAACAATAGACAATCCTAAACCAGAACCGCCAATACTTCTTGATCTACTTTTATCTGCCCTATAAAAACGATCAAAAACATGATTCAAGTGCTCTTGCTTGATACCAATTCCATTATCCGCAATTTCTACTAAGATACGAGTCTCCATATCATAGAAACTCACTTTGGTATGTCCATTTTCATTGCCGTATTTAATCGAATTTTCAATTAGATTGGTTAATACTGTATGGATACCTTCTCGATCTGCTCGCACTTTAAAATTCTGGTTCGCTCCTTCTTTAAATAAAAGGCTGATATTCGCATTCTTTGCTTTTATTTCTAAATCTTCGATAACCTCATCCACCAAATCTTTTAATAGAAAAGCATTCTCCTCCAATACCATTTTACCAGATTCCAATTTGTTGATAGATTCCAAATCCATTACAATGGTATTCAAACGTTCAATATTTTTGGCCGCACGCTGGAGGTATTTCATATTGATGTTCTTATCGTATACACCGCCCTCCAATAAAGTATGTACAAAGCCTTGTATATTAAAGATAGGCGTTTTGAGTTCATGCGACACATTCCCCAAATACTCTCGCCGATAGGTCTCCATTTCTTTCAAAGTATCAATTTCTTCTTGGCGTTCTTTCGTCCAAAAAGCTACTTCTTTTTCCACCACTTCAATAGCATCTGTATCGACATCTAATACATTCTTTTTCTCTTGCGGACTTAATTTAAAATTATGGATATTCTTATAGATGAGTTTTATTTTCCGATAAATATATCTTTTAATAAAAAAGAGGAAAATAAAATAACAGGCGATAAAAGTAGATACGGTAATAAAGAGCACAGGAAGCCAGAAAGTCGAAATATAAGGTGCTAACAATACCAATATACTCGCTACTAAGGTAACAGCAACGGCTACTAATAAAGAAGCATAAACAGAGATTTGCCGAGGCGTGAGGTTTTTGTATAGCATAGAAAGGGATTAAAAATGAAATAATTAAGAGTTGTCAACGCTAAAGCACTCTTTTTGAAAGTCTCAATTTTTCATTTTTAATTTGTGATTTTTTAAAATTCAAACTTATACCCTACTCCTTTAAGGGTTTTAATATATTTGCTACCTAACTTTTCTCTTAATTTCCGAATATGAACATCTATAGTTCGATTACCAACAATGACATCAGTTCCCCATACTTTATTAAAAATTTCTACTCTTGTAAATACCTTTCCAGGTTTGGAGGCTAATAAAGCCAATAACTCAAACTCTTTCTTTGCCATTTCAATAGGGACTCCCTCCTTAAACACAAGCACTTTTTCTTTGTCAATTTTCAGATCCCCTACTTCAACAATATCTGCTTTTGCTTCCTCCTCTACTCTTTCTGTTCTTCTAAATAAGGCCTTCACTCGACTCACCAATAATCTTGGTCGAATCGGTTTTGTTATATAGTCATCTCCACCTACATCTAAGGCGGCGATTTGAGAATAATCTTCGTCTCTTGCTGTTAAAAAAGAGATGATAGTTTGATCAAAAGCTGTGTCTGAACGCAATTGCCGGCATACCTCTACTCCATCCATTTCTGGCATCATAATATCCAGAATAATCAATTGAGGTTTTACTTTATACGCCATTTCTATGGCTTCTTTTCCATTCTCGGCTGTGGCAACGATAAACCCCTCTTTTTCTAAGTTATATTTTAAGAATTCTAAAATATCTGACTCATCATC